>JAJSEA010000105.1:0-36635 GCA_026724345.1 Candida sp. AC06
GAGACGCCAAGCTTATTTGTCAATGCAAACGCCGATCTAGACTTTGATATAAATAACTGGACATCAGCCGAATCAACCACAACGTCACTTGCAAACTCGCCCGCAAACAACTTCAAGCTGTTGAGCTCAAAAAACACGTTGCTAGCTTCTCCATTACAAGACTACAACGAGTTATGTCCCTCCATGTCACATCCCCGGCTCGACAGGAAGCACAGCAGGAATCTGGGCAGTGATATCTTCACGTACGACTACACAACCAATAAGCCAAGCAATACCAAGTACCGCGTCAACAAACCATCCTCGAGCTCGCCATTGATGCGCCTCCCTTTAAAACCCTCGGTTACAATAGCCAGTATTGACACCTTGAGCCGGTTAGATGTCAAGTCCTCCGCTGCCGCAATTCCGAAAACCAATGTCGGTAATCCTTTCTACAAATCGCCTATGGAAACCAAACCAAAAATGATAACAACAGCAACAACAACAACAACCGCCAAGAATAGCCAGTTTGGTGCAAGTACGGGTGCGGAGGAAAGCGGCGAAGACGACGACAGTGACGAGGAACAGGTGATCTACGACTTGTTGGTGGATAACAATATAACATCCATAACGAGCCAGTATCCGATGTTAGAGACAAAGTTCAAGACGTTTGATGATTACTTGATATTTGACGCTTTATTAGACAATTCGCAACAGCCACAGCCATCCATACAAGACAATATCCCATGGAGGGTTTGATTCCATATTGAAAGGACTTTTACCAGTTTGGTTTTCACAGGTTTGACATTCATTTCTACTGCTTACTTCTTTTATCACTGTATCTTTCTTTTTCTTATTTGAATCCTTTTTGATGCTGCTCACATAGACAATGTATAGGTTTATACTTCTCTGCCTCGTGTTTTGTTACGCTGAGTTTTTAATATATTAATTCTCTATATGTCTCCTATTAATGGTTTCAAGGCTATGGGCAACAACTCCGCCGCGTCCCCTTTAAACCCCCACACGCCAGGCTGTTTCCCACTCACGATATCCTCGTCAATGTCGATATTGAATATCGCAATCTTGCCACCTTTTAGTTTAACTCTCTCGATGAAGCTGTTCGCAGGGTATACTGTCCCGCTGGTCCCAATCACCAAGATCAAATCAATCACGGGGTCCTTGCCCTCTATGAAGTTATCAATCTTCGAGATCAAGTTCAACGATAAAGGCTCCCCAAACCACACCACGCCAGGTCGTAGCAACTCCTTGCATATGGGACACAAGGGCAAGTCCTTCTCCGGGATAGACTTCACAGGGGTAAACTGCGGCGACAACGACACAGCAGCAGCAGCAGCAGCAGCAGCAGCGGCTGTTTCCCTTTCCTCGTTCTTCCTCTTTCTTGTTCCCTGGACATACTCGTTCTCACTCCCCTCCAACGCTTTCGTCAACGGATGCGTGAAGTTATTATGGTCGACGAAATTGCACATGAACGAAGTACACTTCAAGTCGAACAAACTGCCATGGATCTCGAACAACTTGTCGTCATCGTGGCCCGATTGGCCATGCAACCCGTCGTTATTCTGCGTGATCGTGATATACTCAACGTCGTCCAACCTCGACAACTTGCTCAATGCGACGTGTCCCTTGTTCGGCTTTGCCTGGAGCGCCTGGTGGCGCTTGTACGAGTAGTACTGCCACACGAGGCTGGGATCAATGTAAAACGAGTCCGGCGTGGATAGGTCGATCGAGTTGTAGTTCTTGTATAGTTCTTGGGTGCCGTGGATAATCGGGAGTCCTGAGGAAACAGAGAGTCCTGCTCCTACTAGTGCGATGATTTTCTTGCTTTGCTTTAGACATTCTTGGAATTCTTTGAGTTGTGTCTCATCCATGGTAATAGTGTGTGGGGTGTGTATGTGGGTGATGATAGGAGAGAGATAGGCGTGTGAGAGTATCTCGGGTTTGGGGGCTCGCGATTGTATAGAAAATTTTTTTTGTCTTGTATTGACCAATATCAACGACTGCTTCTCTTAATCGAAACTTTATAGTACACACATAATGTCAGTGAATTTGGTAAAACATTTTCTTTCTGAGCAAATCACACTACCGAGTTCATTTCTCGAATAATGCTTAATGTTAACAATTCTTGGAACCATTGCGTTACCAGCAAACCTGCAATCGATGTAGTCAAAGTCGTCAAACAACGCCTTAGGCACTTATCACGAATGTGATTATGCAGCGTCTGAGCTCAATCATACCCTCTGGATGATTGACAGTCCGGAAGTAGTTCACTTGGGAACAGTGAATTCCTCTTGTTAGAACAACCAGATTCAATAACAATAAAAACACTTATAATCTCTTGTAAACACTTACTTAACAAAATATAGAAATACTACAAAACTAAGGGAAATTGGGCTCATATTTATAGACCAATTTCTCTGACATTATTAGTCACATTCACAATGTTCAAACCTTCTGTGTCGTGCGATACTCATTTCGGAAAAGTGCATATTCGCACTTAAGATGTAGCGCCACCGACAGGCACCCCCCTGAGAATTAAAGTTATCAACTGGAGGTTGCTAGATTAAGGGAGCATCCTCTTCTTAGTAAAGGTTGGACGAGTCTGAGCTAAACCATCTCAACAACAAAGCAAACAAACACAATCCTTGGATATAATCATTGAAGTACCAACAATCGAGTGCAATTAGGAAGAACCACTTGAAACTTACTTTGAATTCCCAGTTACTTTATCGGTGAGTGATAAGACTAGTTTGGCGAACATCAACTTTGTGAGATCTTATAGGAAGTCATCCTGACAGTTCCTGTTTCTTTGTCTCCATATGATGTATGTAAGCTTCCTGCTTAACTATCTTGCCATTGACTTCTTATCATCCAGTTTCACCATCAAGATTGTGTAACATATTCGATTCAATACTAGTCATGTCTCCCAACACTTCTTTGGCAACTTTCTTAATAGCCTTGACCCATAGAGCCTTCGGAACATAATATCTCACTGGACATTAACAGTATTCCTAACCATCGTCATACAGACTGTATTAATTGGCTCAATCTAAGTTTTCTTATTTCTCCAAAGGAAATGTGAACAGTTAACAGCAAGTTGTGAAATTTGCAAAACAGATCAATTATCCCAAACTGTTTAGCAAGCGCATTGGCATCATCACAGGTAGTAGTAATAGTGACTGTCGACAATATGAAATTTCTCTATATTTCTTTAAATCTTCGGAAACATCAAGTTGAACAGTATCAATCTATTAGGACTGAGTCTAATTCTCCATACTAGAAGAACAACACCTTCTTCTCGTCAGCTCTCTTTGGCTAAGCACAAGGTTGATCAGCGACTCGTAACAGTGTCCAAATTCTTACTCAATACTGACATACAACTTCTCATGATGAATGATAATTTCCATATAGGTAGTGGACATAACACTTCTCCTCGAAGGAATGTCAAGCAGTAGATTAGTAATAGCAGTAGAAACGTAACTCTCCGTCGTATGCAAATGACATGCACATCTGAACGATATGAATAGAAAACAACTCGAGGAGATTTCTAGCACTAGTAACAAGGTGGATGGGCGTGATGACATTGAGACAGCATTATCAGGTCTCATCCAGTTAGCATCACAATCATGTATGATCTCAGTTGGGTCTGATGACATTATCAGTATCATATGACCAACAACAGACCAAGTAATTTAGCAATTAGGTAGCTATAGTAACGCCTATAGTACCAACAAAGTTTCATTCTAGTCCTTCTGTGGTAGGACTAATGAAGTTTTTGAAGACCCACAGTCAAAGTGGAATAATCAGTAGGTCCAGCAACTGTAGGACCAAATTAGGTACAGTCTACTGCATCACCATCTCTCAAATAGGATTCAGCGGCACGAGCAGTAACAACAGTTAGAGCATCAGTATTGATAATTTCAAAAATTTTCATTACGTTGTCCATTTCTTCATGGGCAACACTTCCACCACTGCAAAAAGAAGTGATAGCATACATGCTATTATCAAGTTCCTTGTTTAGCAACCGTAAGGATCACAGCAGCAGCAGAAGCGAAATTGTGTCAATAGTATCTTCCATGATACCATTGAGCATAATCTGGACACAAGCTGACTGAACAGCATCAATCTCTGACAACGTCAAGCTTTGCCCATAGTCTTGATGTCCATCAAGGTAGGAAGACAACATCAGTTGTTCAACATCAAGTTAAGTATTCTAGTACTTGGTGTTAACCAGCACTAAGTTCGTGTACGATCACCAATCTAAATGTCACGTGACACACCAAGTGATTGATGAAACGACAATAGGGGTCGTGATGTTTTCTGCAACACCAACTGTTGTTCTTGTTATAAGGATAGAACCTTCAATCAAGGGAACAACTTCATGGAGACTAGTATCAACTAGTCAAGTAGCAGCATGACCTTCAACCAAAGTACCAGTCTTCTTTTCAACGGGATTCAACCACTTACCATTTGGTTTGACCAGCAGAAGAAGGTTTAGCATTTCTTGGGGTGGGGTGATTGTCAGATCTCAAATTCTTTCCAATCATTTGATCAAGAAACTCATAGTTCTCTAGGTTTGATTCACAGTTCAATCCTAAGCAGGGATTGAAAGTAATGGTCGTGTTCCCCTCATCACTAAGATCATTTGAGATGAAAGGGGGTCTGACTATCTCCTTCTCTTGTCTATGCCGGATATAGATCAACTCCCTTTTAATAGTTTCTAACAGTAGTTTTCTCAATGAATTCTCCAGATGGACCTCTGTATCTTATCTCAAGCTTAGTTGGGATCTGAGACTCAATAGTACTCATCGCTTCAGGTACCATCTTGTTCAACTTCCTGATGATCTTAAGCCAACATGTCTTTGGGATATCTGAAGGGTTACGGTGACGGAAGTAATTATCAATCACGTTTGCCAAAGTTACCATCAAAACGATAACGTCTTTTGACATCTTCAAAGTTCTGTCAATCAAGGCGTGAAGTCACTATAGTTCAGCTTGGGCTTCCCAACTTCAAGGTAGGACGGTAACCCACTGTACTTGATGGGTTCCGATTCATCTGAACGAGCGTCCGCAACTGCAGTGGCAACAACTAAGTCAACATCTTCATCAGAAAGACGACTTGAGGCTGCCTCCAATTCATCCCTAATCAAGGAGTCTGGAATGCAGTGACAGTTCTTGTACACTACCATTCTCTTTACCCAAGTGGAGTAACCCAGCGATTATCTTCACGGTGGTATGCCTAGGGAACTTAGAAACATCAAAATAGGTGGGATCATCTGACTGCGATTGAGTTCTATGTTCCATAGTAGACAATTCTTCATGATAGTTCATGAAAGCTTTCTCAATATCAGTTCTGTGTGTCTTGACATAAGGTAGGTAAGCAATCTTCTCAGCATCAAAGTCCTTACGCTTAGTGTCAGCACACAAATTCTTGAGTTCGATTACCGTTTCCTAACGATTAATCGTATCGTCACTCCTCGTGGAAGTAGCAACAACCAGAGAAGCAACACTAGCACTGGAGACATTTCCAGCGTCAGTAATACTAGCAACAGATGTCGAGTCGAAGTTGTCATCACTAATGATCGATGGTTGGACAGCGGGGGAACCATGAGTTCCACCAACAACATCAGGGATGTGGTCTCATTCCAATCGCGGATCCAACTTCTCTAAGGATCTGTCACTGTTATCTTTATGCTTATTCATGGACTGAATAACCATTTGAGTAAATGATTACATCATATCATTCAACTCGGAGCGGGTAACTGGTGCTTGGTCTGGCGGTTGGTTACCTCTTGGACTAACCCCAGCATCACCACCATCCTCAACAGGAGGGGCAACAGCAACACCAGTTAAGGTTTGACCAATAGTAGGTCTAGTAGTAGTTGAATCACCGGCGACAGTATCAGTATCAACAGCAGATCTGGCATCAACAACTTGATCCATAGTTTCATCTTGGTCAACAGTAACGACAGAGCGGCGATCAGATGAATCAACACCAGAAGAACCAATATCTCCCAATTGAGGAGTAGCAACAGGTTTGTCAAACGTTCCTGTTGAACAAGTATCTGGGATAGCATCAGGTAGAGCTTCGCATTCTGTAGTCAAGGATGTTCTAGCTTTAGAATACATCTGCAATCATAGTAACAGCAGCTTCTTCTACCACTTGACCAACGAGGTAATTAGCAGAAGCAACTTCCAGTTATCCCTTTAAGTATTCTTTGCAATGTGGTGACAACTCTTATTCACCAACATTCTTTGAGTTCGGTGGAATTACCCCGGAGTGTAACTTTGCACTTCATAATGTGTAGTACTCAACGAGTAGTCGAATTCCTTCTCAACGTCAAAGTTCCGGAGCATCACCAACGGGCAGATACCTCTTAGACACTCAAGTCATTAAGCTTATTATCAGCGCATCTGTTCGTGTGTTAGGTACCTGTTTTCAAACTATTGTTTGTCTCGTCACTTCTTTGCAGAAGTTATTTCAACCATAGCAGCAACACTGGCGACAAATTATCAATCTCTGTCAGCAGCGTCAATATCAGTAAGACCAATACTAGGTCTAGTATTTGTTGAAGTATCAGCGAGGACTTCAACATTCTCAAGATAACCAATCACTTTGTCTTCGTTCTCATTCTTCATCGAAGTATGATTTGTTGATTCAATACCAGAAGACATTTCTCTTCTAGTTGGGGATAATGACTCACCTTGACTTCTCATTGCCAAAGCATTCAATTTCACCTGGACATGCTTTGTTCACAATTATAGGGGATAGGTAATTTCTTCACGACTACTGGGATAATCATAACCTCACACCGATGTCTCGAATAATTGCATCACATGATCCAGAATTTTCTTTCCTTTGCCACCATTTTTTCTTTGTCTGGTGCGTAGCTAATTTTCATAACCACAACTAATTCTTCTAACCATGCTGAATTGGCTTAAGAATGGAGGCACGGAAAATAAAGGTAGTGGATATCAATAGCAACCACAATTTCCAATTTATGGCTCATTGACTGGTATGGTCAATTTAAACCAGCACTGAAGTTCAATTTGTATGCGCGATTTTCTTTTCGCTAGATTTTGCAGTCATATGAAAACTGCTAATTTATACCAGGAATGACTTCACTTTGGTCAACTGGTGTTGACAAGGCCAAGGCTGGATAAATCAATTTCTGAAGAATTATCATCTTCTAATTTGAGAAGTAGCAACAGTTTAGCCATTATTCTCGAGCAAGATTTCCTTTTCCATAGGGTAGAAGACTAGAAGTAGTCTTCCTTCTCCTAAATTCAAATGAAATCTTTAAACAATCTTCGGAACCACTTAGAGTGTCCCCTTTCTCCGACTCGGCTTGGCCATGTTCATGTCGAACCATGTCTAACTTTCCAAGTCTCTTGTTTCTCTTGCAGTCTATTGAGTGTGCCACATTCCATGGACTTTTGTGACCTCACATGATTGACTTGTAAGATTTAAATCCCTCATAGTTACCATAAATAAGCTTCCATCTATGAGTCATAAATGCCTCATAGTTATCATGAATAAGCTTACCATCTATGAGCAATAACCCACCGTAATAGGCCTTTCCAGGTTTGTCCGCCCTTGCGTGATTTTCTTTTTAAAATCAGACCACGTTTTCATCCTTTGACTAGGGGATGAAGTGGACGTCGAGTGGGAATGTCGGGATAGCAGCTGGCCACTACCCACGTGTAATAGTTTGTGACTCATCATCCAATATGGTTATTGGTCAAGCTTGAAATTCTAGAGCCTTCCATGTGCGCGAAATTTCTTCTGGTCGCACAAACAAACTTTTGTCTTTTTGCAGTCATCGCTGTAACTGGCTAAATTTGAACTAATGACACAACCTTGTATCATTTAAACTTTTGAACATTAGTGGAGTGATCAAATTCCACATGTGCTCAACTCTTTTGGAGAGACCCCTGCCGTCTCCAAAACTCTTAGGCCTTTAATAACGAACAACCCATAGCATGTTAGTTGAAATCATTTTTGGGTAGCTAATCCTTCTGTTCCAAAATCTAACAGCGTCATCGGACTCTTAACAACAGGTTTAATAATGGCAATCTAATATGACCAATAGCACACAATAGTTCCTGCTAGGGACCACCATTATTTGTCAGTGAATTTGGTAAAACATTTTCTTTCTGAGCAAATCACACTACCGACTTCATCTCTCGAATAATGCTTAATGTTAACAATTCTTGGAACCATTGCGTTACCAGCAAACCTGCAATCGATGTAGTCAAAGTCGTCAAACAACGCCTTAGGCACTTATCACGAATGTGATTATGCAGCGTCTGAGCTCAATCATACCCTCTGGATGAT
This sequence comes from Candida sp. AC06, assembly GCA_026724345.1. NCBI lineage: Eukaryota > Fungi > Ascomycota > Pichiomycetes > Serinales > Debaryomycetaceae > Candida > Candida sp. AC06. The sequence goes on from JAJSEA010000105.1 coordinate 8,333, forward strand.
TGACAGTCCGGAAGTAGTTCACTTGGGAACAGTGAATTCCTCTTGTTAGAACAACCAGATTCAATAACAATAAAAACACTTATAATCTCTTGTAAACACTTACTTAACAAAATATAGAAATACTACAAAACTAAGGGAAATTGGGCTCATATTTATAGACCAATTTCTCTGACATTATTAGTCACATTCACAATGTTCAAACCTTCTGTGTCGTGCGATACTCATTTCGGAAAAGTGCATATTCGCACTTAAGATGTAGCGCCACCGACACATAAAACTAATAACAAAAAACAAAAAAACGACAAACTAATACACACTTTTCCTTTTACTTTTCTTGGTTCAACTTCCAAGCTAAATAGCTAGCAGAATGGCCCAATTCGAGATTCGAATTCGTCACAATTCTGTTCCCACCGAGCTGGATTGGTGGCGCTCTATAGAACAAGATTTCCTCGCTGGTTTCACCATTGGGGCCAACTTTTCTCTTCTTGTTCACGAGATCGCTCAATTCACCTAAGCTGTCATCGTCGTCCTCCAATCCATAAGCCAAAGTACCACCATTTATCAAGTTTGAGTACGACGACGTGGACGAGTGGTACGTCGTTCCCGTAGGCACGATACTCGTTGGGGTTGGAGTCGTGGTCTTTCTAAACAATTGTTGGTGCTGCTGGTGTTGTAACTGCTGCAATTGTTGTTCCTGTTGCTTCTTGGCTTGGTTTTCTTGTATCTGCTCATGCAACAGCTTATAAGTACCTGGGAATTGTGGCTTATCGGCTTCGCGAGGCAAGATGTTGTTGACATTGGCGTTGTTGTTGTTGTTGTTGTTAGAGCCAGGATGACCGAGACCACTTGCCGTGGAAGCAGCAATTCGCGAAGCAGCTAGTCCAAGAGTATCACTAATTGGTTTGGCAGGCACATGGTTGGGGGTGCCGTGTGGGAGCGCTGGCGTGGTAGCATAAACAGTGTTTGTGGAACCACCACCACCTTTCAATTGCGAAATTGGTGTGAACAAATAAGCGTGACGGGTGGACTTGGGGTCGTCATGTTCAGGAACGGCAACAACATTCTGACTTGAAATGTATTGTCCCAAATCATCGTTAGGCAACGGCGCATCAATAAACACCGACCCTGAAAGTGGTGGAGAATTTGCAGTACCGGGAATTGGGTCAGGGATATCCATACCTTGGTAGGCATTGGGTGGCAACATGTCTTTGATAGGCGAGTCGTACTTGATCAACTTCCTTGTTTCAGGCAATGGCACCAAAGGTTGTTCTGGATCATCTCTCACTTCATCAGGCAAACAAGCTTTCCAAGTTCTGATACGATTAAAATGGTGCGAATTTTCATTGTATCTGAATTCACAAATGAACCAAGGAGCACTTTCCGGGATGACTCCCTCGGGCAAGTCACCCTTCTGGTATCTTGTCAAGAAGATGACATAGCATGGACCAATGATATCGTCAACTAAATGATCTCTGTACTGACCAGTTTTGCAAACCTCGTTCATGAAGAACAATCTGTCAACAGCATGACATGTCTGCTCTGGACGGTAGTACCAACACATGTTACAGTATTTCTTACCGTCTTCTGTGCTCCACATTCTGAAAATTTGTCCCACAATTGGTCTTTCCGGGTCCGCTGGGTTCTTCATCAACACCCAGTTACCGATTTTATAGGTGTAGCCGTCGATTTCCAAACTTTCCAATGGATACCTCAAAATACCATCACTGGACGACGACGTACTAAGGAGAATTTCTTTGTCGGATTTGTTCAACTCAGCTTGGATGATTATATGAGCTTCTTTCTTGAACTGCAGGTAGTCCAAGAATTCCTCGCCGTAAGGATCATCTTGGTAGTACAGCTGGGCATTGGCAAACATCAAGTCTAAATCGTTGATGAACTGCTCAACTGAAGCATACTTTCTACTTCTCACCTTGACTCTTATTTCATTCAAACTGATTGGGTTGGCAATGACTTCGTAATAATCACTGTAGACTTTCGCATCGGGGAGCTTGTCGAAATGCTTGGTCAACAGTTTGTTGTTGTTGTCACGCAACTTCTTGAAACCTTTCAAGATCAACTTGATACGTGTTTCAAATGGCTTGTCAATAATTGGAGGTCTTCCTCTTCTGATACCACTCTCGATTTGGTTCTCCTTGGGTCTTCTAGTAGTACGCGATGGCGTTGGGGTGGCAGAGGGCGCAGTATAAGCCAGTCTTGTGTTGTAACCAGCAGTGCTGACCAAGGGCTTTGACAACGAAACAACAGAAGGTTCTATGGTTTGTGGGGTTGCACTCATCTCAAACTCGTCACGCTTAAGGGCACCGGCCGTGCTTGGTCCTGGTGTGACCTCGGAGTTCTCAAAAGAAAATCCAACCAATTCATCGTTATCTTTATCTTCAGGCAAATCTCCGATATGTGGGTAGATCAACCCTTGTCCATTAAATCTCTTGTCGGTCTTCAACTTTGCAATGATGACATCGATGATGTATTGCTTCAAGATTTGTGCTTGTCGGTAAATGACGGATTCAGGCTGGTTGTACAATCTGGCGTTCCACGAAACCAACGCCAAGTCATTGATGAACTCTTGGGCAGTGTTATACTTCAAGCTTTTCACTTTTCTACCAATTGCATGGAGTGACAAGGGGTTTTGAACAACCTTGTAGTAGTCTGTGCCAGACCTCAATGGGACGGTGTGGAAGGTGTTTGAAATCAAAAAGCCGTTATCCTTGATCTTGTAAACTCCATCGAGGAACGTCTGAAGCTTGTTCAGCAACTTCTTCCTCTCTCTTTCTGACATTAGTGACGGGGGTACTGGGGACGTGGGTTGTTGTAAAGACGTGTAAAATTCTGGGATTAGATGGAGCTAAAGTTGGAGAAAAAAAAAAGAGAAGCGTTGCTTTGGTCTTGTTTTGGTGATAGAAAAGGAAGACTGTTTATTTTTCTTTTTTTCACTCACTCACTCACTCACTCACTCCCGTTCTCTCCTTCTTGTTGTTTTGTCTGGTGCGGAATTTTGTCAACAAGTGCACGACTGCCAAAGAGACATGGCTGCCATGTGGTAGAAAAGCTTACAGCCATGTGGGTGGCAAACTGAAGGGCAACAGGGGTGGAGTTTGGCCTACAGACGCCCCCCAACGAGAGTATTGATGAATGATACCAGTCTGACAACCCCCGTTCCACTTGATCCGTCATTGCTATGTTACATTTTAGTTACCAGACGATATCAGGGGCGTAAAGAACAAACGAGAACACTTAATCAAGGCTAAATACTCAGAGAGGGAAAAAAATTTCAATGACACGCCCAACAAGACAGCACTCTAGACAACAACAACAACGACAGCACAGGAATTACTACAGCATGGAGTTTGAATTGGAACCTACCTTAGAGGAATTGATTAAGCAAGACACCTTGAAGTGGATCTTTGTTGGTGGTAAAGGTGGTGTTGGTAAAACGACAACTTCTTCGTCGATCGCCGTTCAATTGGCTTTACAGCACCCAGAAGACGAATTCTTGTTGATTTCTACCGACCCAGCTCATAACTTGTCTGATGCATTCTGTCAGAAGTTTGGCAAGGATGCGAGAAAAGTCGACGGCTTGGCCAACTTGTCGTGTATGGAGATCGACCCAGAGGCCGCCATGAGCGATTTGCAACAACAAGCTCAACAGTACAACAACGACCCAAACGACCCTTTGAAGAGCATGATGAATGATATGACTGGTTCTATCCCTGGTATTGACGAAGCATTGTCGTTCATGGAAGTCTTGAAGCACATCAAGAACCAGAAAGTCACCGACCTGGACTCCAAAGATAAGGTTTCTTACAGAACTATCATATTCGATACTGCTCCAACGGGTCACACATTGCGTTTCTTGCAGTTGCCAACTACCTTGCAGAAGTTATTGGGCAAGTTCCAACAGTTGTCTGGAAAATTGGGACCAATGATGAGCATGTTGGGTGGAGGTGCTCAGGGCCAACAAGACATGTTTGCCAAATTGAACGAGGTGCAAAAGAATGTTGAAGAAGTCAACGAGCAATTCACCAACCCAGATTTGACTACCTTTGTCTGTGTGTGTATCAGTGAGTTCCTTTCCCTTTACGAAACTGAAAGAATGATCCAAGAGTTGATGTCGTACAAAATGGATGTCAACTCCATTGTGGTGAACCAATTGTTGTTTGCCGATGACGACGAGAACCCGTGTAAGAGGTGTGTGGCCAGATGGAAGATGCAAAAGAAGTACTTGGACCAGATGGCTGAGTTGTACGAAGATTACCACTTGGTCAAGATGCCATTGTTGGGATCGGAAATCAGAGGTGTGGAGAACTTGAAGAAGTTTTCGCAGTTCTTGTTGAAGCCATACGACCCTAAGGTAGACGGTGCTATCATCACCGACATGAAGGAGCAATAAATAGGGGAATATAGAAGCCATTTGCTAAATTACATACACACATAATAAAGAAGATTACGTACATACAGGACTTTGCTAGCGTCTCGGTTATGCAGGCACAGGAGTTAATCGGGTGAGAGTCTATAAGGAGCAGGAGAGAAAAATTCTTTCTTCCTTCACCAAGTTTTTCACACTCAAGGAGCTCAACAATCCCACTTGGTCAGGTGCTGTCCGTCACAGACGCAGGAACAATCCCAATCTCTCCCCCCAATCACACTCTTTTAAATACCCGCCTCCTCCCCCCCTCCCGCTTACATTCTGGAAGAAAAAGTCGAGGACCCTTTTCTTCACTGAACAAGGAAACTAGATACATCTTTTATAAAGAAAAAAGAAAAAAAAAACAACCCCCATGGCTAGAGGCAACCAACGAGAGTTAGCAAGGGCTAAGAACTTGAAGAAGCAGCAGGAGTCTTCCAAGAACCAGAAACAAGGTGACAAGAACAAGAGAATGGAGACCGATGCTGAACGTATGAGGGCTAAGCAGAGGGCTGCTGATGAGAAGAAGCAAGCTGAACTCATGGCCAAGATTCAGAAGAAGTGATGTGACTACCAGGCTACCAACTTTTGATGGTCTGAGTAGAGTAGGATGGAACCGCCGTGTCGTTTCAGGTGGTTTATGAATTACGTAGATTTTGTTCTTACTATTTTTGCTTTTACAATACATGAAAGGCTATTTCATCTAAATAGAATGTAGGGGTACAGGGGGCAAAGAGACACACGGAGTAGGAGCTCTTGGTGGGTAGGTGGTTGACTTCCCAACATCTCCCAATGTCTTGCGTGAACCTCAAAGTGCGCCAGATTTTGGCCAGCGCACACGCCCAACAGACACACCACTCTCACAGAGACACGGCCCATTTTATTACCCTACTTTTAGTAATTTGTGCGCACTCGGAGCAAGAGCTGCTTTGATTGCCAGGGAGAAGGAGCTCCAATACGATCTCAAAAATTTCAATAGAAAACTTCTATACGACTCTTTTTCTCTAAAAATTCCAATCGATAGCTGTAATTATTCACCCATTGACCAACTAACCATGTTAATCGAAGAAACCTACCACGACGTCAAGACCAAGGATGGCTCCACCATGCGTATCTACGTCTACCACCCTAAAATCCTCAACTACCCCAACGCCAAGTTCCCAGGTGTTGTTGTCTACAGTGAGATCTACCAAGTCACCGGCCCAGTCTCCAGATTCGCCAAGGACATCGCTGGCCAAGGGTTCATCTGTGCTGCACCAAGTTCTTACCACCCATTCGTTGGGCCAGAGCCATTGGCCTACGACACAGAGGGCACTGATTTGGGCAACAAGTTAAAGATCGAGAAGGAATTGGCTTCGTATGACGAGGACACCGAGTTGACAATTGACTACTTGTTGAGCTTGAAGACCTGTAACGGCAAGATCGGTGCTACTGGTATGTGTCTCGGTGGACACTTGGCCTTCAGAGCCGCCTTGGACCCAAGGGTGTTGGCGCTGGTGTGTTTCTTCCCCACTGATATCGCCGAGCACTCCTTGGGAAAAGGTGAGAACGACGATACCTTGAAGCGATGTGGCGAGATCAAGGGTGAAGTGATTTTGCATTTCGGTGGCTTGGACAACCACGTGACGTACGAACAGAGAACCTTGATTAGAGCAGAGTTGCACAAGAACGGTGTCAAGGCTAATTGGAGAGAGCACTTCTTTGGGAACCACGCTTATGTTCGTGACGAAAGCTCCAAGGGACGTTACGATCCAGCTCTTACCAAATTGAACTTTGACGAAATGATCGAATTGTTCACCCGTACCTTGAAGTTGGACCTCGGTGACAATGACCAAAAGAAGATTGTTGTCGAACACGTCTGTTAAACTGGGTGAGCTGTATGTACTGCTTGTAGACAGGCACGTATCTGATTCTTGACCAATACACACTACCTTTCCTTCTTGCGCGAACAAAGTAGTAAAATTTTTTCCTCTCACTCTCTGAATTTTTTCACTCATCAGAAACGATTGCACACCGATCTAAACAACACATACAGCCACAACAACAAGTACGGACGATGAGACCAATAAAGTTGATGGGACACGAGCGTTCCTTGACCCAAGTGAAATACAACAGAGAAGGAGACTTGTTATTCTCCGTCGCCAAAGATAATGCCGCCTCCATCTGGTACTCGTCCAACGGTGAGAGATTAGGCACTTTGGAGGGCCACCGAGGGGTTATTTGGTCTATTGACGTCGATCCAGAGACCCATTTGTGTGCCACCGGTGGTGGTGACTTGGCTATAAAGTTATGGAAAGTCGAAAACGGCCAATGTGTATATACTTGGGAATCCCCCTCCCCGGTGAGAAGAGTGGCATTTTCACCAGATGGCAAGAAGTTGTTGGCCATTGCTGATCAAGTTATGGGTCACATCGGTACTGTTTCCGTGTATGATATAAATGACGACGACGCTACTATATCCCAGCAGAACGCTACTCCATCGTTGGTTATTGAAACCGAGGAGGAGGGCTCGAAAGCTACCGTGGCTGGATGGTCCGCTAATGGCGATTACATAATTGTTGGTCACGACAATGGGTATGTTTCCAAATACGATGCCAAGACCGGTGAATTGGTCAACAGTTTACAAGCCCACGGTATACATACAGAGGAAAAGAACGTTACCATCACTGATATTCAGTTTGCTCCGGAAGACAGATCATATTTCATTACTTCATCCAAAGACAAGACCGCTACTTTGATCGATGTCGACACGTTCGATGTGTTGAAAGTGTTCAAAGCTGACGCTCCAATGAACACAGCTGCTATTACCCCAGTTAAGGATTTCGTTATTTTGGGTGGTGGTCAAGAAGCAAGAAACGTCACCACTACCGCTGAGTCCCAAGGTAAATTCGAGGCTAGATTCTACCACAAGATTTTCGAAGAAGAAATCGGCCGTGTCAAGGGTCATTTCGGTCCTTTGAACACCGTTGCTGTCCACCCAGATGGTACTGGATACAGTAGTGGAGGAGAAGATGGTTTTATTAGAGTCCACACATTTGATAAGTCATACCATGATTTCCTTTTCGATGCTGAAAGAACCGAAAGAGCTACTGCTGCTGGTACTATCTAGACAAAGACATATACTTCTTGTTATATTACACTTTTATTGTATACTAGTTTTCAAATACATTATAAACACATTAACCGACTGCGTAGAAGTTTCCAGCAGTTTCCAGAACATCCTGCGACACCAGGGCTGCGAAATCTGTATGAGAAGGAGAGAGCAAAAAAAAAAGGGGAACCAAGATATTCGGTATAAAAAAGGTTGAAAAACAGCAATTTTACATTCGAAATTACCACTTCACTTCTTCTTCCATTGCTACATTATCACGATGGTCAATTTGTTCAACAATTATTCAAGTCCATATGACGATTTGGTCAACCACTTTAGTTCCTCCGTGCAAGGTCAACAACAACAACAACAACGGGGCGGGCGTCGCGGTGCGGGAAACAACCCGAACGTTACCGTGAAGGAAGTGAAAAAGCCTGACCACCACGAAATACAAATACACAACAGAACAGGATACAGGAACTTCAAGATAGAGGTGGTCAAGCAGGGCCTGGAGTACTTCTTGTTGGTGCAGTCTCCAGGGGACAGGTTTGAGAAGTTTTTCAAGTTGAACCCTGCTAGTGACGATTTGCAGAATGTCAAGTCTCAGGTCGTTGACGATTGGTTGATTATTTCTATCCCCATGAACAAACAACAACACGCCAAGAGCAACAAGAGACAGGCACACACACCTAAGAAGCAAACGAAGAATGAAACCCCTACGAAGAGCACACCTTCAAAGAGCTCCAATTCTCGCACAAAGAGTCCACCACCACCTTCTTCGGCTTCAAGCCATGGGTTTTCCAAGGCGAAGAGTTCCACCAAGAACTTTTTCTCAAGAAACAAGAAACTGCAAGAACCACCAAGCTTGTTAGAAGCTGCTAGACGCAGACCCTTTTTGGAAGAAGTTCCAGATCCAGGTATTTAAGGTTTGTATAGGTTTCTGTACTTTGGAGAGATTGAAATAGACACACAAAGTCCCGATTAGGAAGTCAAATTAGCGTGCGCGAGGTACCAAAAAAAAGTTTTGTTCCTTTTGCAATTTTCCACTTTTCTCTTCACACACCCTTCCACACTTTTGCCTATACACTCATTTTTCTTTAACCCAAAAGCTACACCTTTTGTCATTCTTGCAACACAAACCCATAAACACCTACCAAATCAGTTAATTTGCGACTATACCACCCCGTACCACACTCACTGCATTGCTAGATTAGAAAACCACTTGAAATGACACGCCCTGAAACGGATCCCGCTGACGACATCTCCTTATCCGATCTAGATGGGGGCGGCTACATCCCAGAAGACACACCCAAAAAGAGACCAAGGAGAGCCGCCACAAGGAAGGTCAAATACAACGACGACGACGATGTTTTCGACCTAGAGAATGACTCCGTTGACTCAGACACGTACGCCGACAATCCAGCACCGGCAAAGAAGAGAAGAACGCGTGCCAACACGCGTGTCCTGGCTAGGGCTAGGGAGAAGGCAAAGAAAGAAGACACACCTTCGGATGATAGCGACGTGAACGGAGATCACGAGTTCACTTTGAGTTTAGATGACGAGGAGAGGGAGACGCCTAGCTCGGATGACGACGATATTGAGATTGTTGGGATCAAGAGCGTGGCTCGTAACCCCGTGCCACAGATAACGAGGTTGGAGACGGACCTAGTTGTCACTGCCGAAGTGACAGATGAAGACGTTCCACTTGCTACTATTGAAACGTCAAAAGGTAGAAGAAGGTCACGAGTTGTTGCTGATGGTGATGATGATGATGACGATGATGTCAGACCAGTGTCTAAACGTCAAAAACGTAAGAAGCGCACCAAGAAGCCACCAAAGAAGAAGATGACGTGGTATGAACGTACCACCACGAGACTCTACGAACAGCATCCATATTTGAAGGATGTTTTCAAGGATTTGAAAGAGACAGACACCATCACACCCGAGAGGGCAGAACATCCACCAGGTATGACAATCAAACTTTTGCCGTTCCAGTTGGAAGGTTTGAACTGGTTGGTCAAACAAGAAGACGGTAGATTCCAAGGAGGTGTTTTAGCCGATGAAATGGGTATGGGTAAGACGATCCAAACGATTGGTCTCTTCATGCATGATACGACAAAGCGTCCCAATTTGGTTGTTGGACCAACGGTGGCGTTGATGCAATGGAAAAATGAAATCGAGAAACACACGGTGCCAGGTCTGCTCAAGGTATTGCTTTATCATGGTTCCGGAAGAAGCAACAATGTGGAAGATCTTTCTGAGTATGATGTGATTCTTACGTCGTATTCCGTTTTGGAGTCGGTGTTTAGAAAACAAAACTACGGGTTTAAAAGGAAAGCTGGGCTAGTCAAAGAGAAATCCGCATTGCATAACATTCCATTTTACAGAGTCATTCTAGACGAAGCACATAACATCAAGGATAGGAACTCCAACACATCCAAAGCCGCCAGCGAATTGAATACCCAGAAAAGATGGTGTTTGACGGGTACGCCCTTGCAGAATAGAATTGGTGAGATGTACTCGTTGATTAGGTACATGAAGTTGGATCCATTCCATCTTTATTTCTGTACCAAGTGTGACTGTAAGAGTGCACATTGGAAGTTTTCCGACGGTAGACGTTGTGATCACTGCAACCATCCACCAATGCAACACACCAATTTCTTCAATCATTTTATGCTCAAGAACATTCAGAAGTACGGTATCCACGGACTCGGGTTTGATAGTTTCTTGAATCTTAGATCATTGTTGGACCACATGATGTTGAGAAGGACCAAGATTGAGAGGGCTGATGATTTGGGTTTGCCACCAAGAGTTGTGGAGATCAGACGCGATGTGTTCAACGAAGAAGAGAAAGATTTGTACACATCGTTGTACAGTGACTCGAAGAGAAAATTCAATGATTATGTTGCCGAAGGTGTGGTTTTGAACAACTATGCTAATATCTTCACTTTGATTACCAGAATGAGACAATTGGCTGACCACCCAGATTTAGTGTTGAAGAAAGTCGGCAATAACGCACTTACCGGTGATCTTGATGGTGTGATTATGTGCCAATTATGTGATGACGAAGCTGAAGAGCCAATTGAATCCAAGTGCCACCACAGATTCTGCAGAATGTGCATTCAAGAGTATGTTGACTCGTTCCTGGGAACCAAATTGCAGTGTCCCGTTTGTCATATTGGTCTTTCGATCGATTTAGAGCAGCCAGCGATTGAAGTAGATGAAGAGTTGTTTACCAAAGCCTCTATTGTCAACCGTATCAAGCTGGGTTCACATGGTGGTGAATGGCGTTCCTCCACCAAGATCGAAGCGTTGGTTGAAGAGTTGTATAAGCTCAGGTCTGATAGACACACCATCAAGTCGATTGTGTTTTCGCAGTTCACTTCCATGTTGGACTTGATTGAGTGGAGATTGAAAAGAGCTGGTTTCGAGACCGTCAAACTTCAAGGTTCTATGACGCCTCAACAACGTGACAATACGATTAAACATTTCATGGAGAACACAGAAGTTGAAGTGTTTTTAGTTTCGTTGAAAGCCGGTGGTGTTGCGTTGAACCTTTGTGAAGCATCGCAGGTGTTCTTGATGGACCCATGGTGGAACCCCAGTGTGGAATGGCAATCCATGGATAGAGTTCACAGAATTGGGCAAAAGAGACCCATCAAGATCACGAGGTTTTGTATTGAAGATAGCATTGAGCTGAAGATTATTGAGTTGCAAGAAAAGAAGGCGAACATGATCCATGCTACAATCAACAACGATGACGCTGCTATTAGCAGGTTGACTCCTGATGATTTGCAATTCTTGTTCACGAACTAAGTGTATATTTGTGTGTTGAATAGTTTAGTAGAAAATGACTGCGAAAGAAGATTTGCTTACAGTGACTCATTTGAGGCAAAGACATAAGAAAATTTTTTCTCACCTGAGTGTGCGGCTTTCTCGCCCAAATGAGTAATCGACTCCAGGACAAGCGTTATCGCACCAAAGCAACGAACAAAGCTGGGGAGCTTATAAAGAGCCCGGAATTTTTCACCTGAAAATTTTTCCATTCAGAGACATCTTCCTTCTTCTTCCAAGTATCATCTACTTATCAATTACACGTCGAACAAATGTCAGACTTTTGGATAAATTACTTAGACAGCCCTACATTGTCGGTGTTACCCCACGATTTCTTAAAACCGGCCAACAACAAATCCGTTGAAGGGACTTACACATTTGAAGTTTCCAGCCAACCAACAGATTTCAAATACGGATTGGCTGTGTTTGCCGCTATAGTCTACAGATTGACCGGTGACGAAGATATAGTGATTGCTACCGATGCATCTGCTAATACCCCTGAATTCGTTATTCGTTTGAACTTGACTCCAGAATTGACTTTTGCTCAACTTTACGACAAAATCTCCCTGGAGTACGACAGTAATGTTGCCAAAATCAACTACACTTCCTTGAGTGAAGTGTCTCATAACATCAAGAAAGCAAAGAACTTGGAAGAAAACCCAGGGTTGTTTAGGTTGTCTTATCAACACTCCAATCCTAACCAACAATTGAACACTACTGTTGAAGGGTCCATTCGTGACTTGGCTGTTTTCACAGACGGTGCCAAGTTCACCATCTACTACAACGCATTATTGTACTCGCATCAAAGAATCGTGATATTCGGCGAGCAATTCAACCAATACTTGTCCAAAGTCCAAGAGGATTCCAGTATCGGCATCACCAAAGTGAATTTGATCACTGATTCACAAAGAGAACAGTTGCCCGATCCAACGATAGATTTGGACTGGTCTGGATATAGAGGCGCCATTCAGGATATCTTCATGGACAATGCCAATAAACACCCTGAAAGAACGTGTGTTGTGGAGACCGAGTCGTTCATGGATCCAAGTTCTAAAACTAGAAGTTTCACTTACAAGCAAATCAACCAAGCCTCGAACATCGTCGGTAACTACTTGAAAGAAACCGGGATCAAAAAAGGTGACATCGTCATGATCTACGCTTACCGTGGTGTCGATTTGATGATTGCCGTCATGGGTGTCTTGAAAGCAGGCGCTACATTCTCGGTGATTGACCCAGCTTACCCACCAGCCAGACAAAACATCTACCTTTCCGTTGCTAAGCCAAGGGGTTTGATTGGTTTGGAAAAAGCAGGAACCTTGGACCAATTGGTTGTTGATTACATTAACAACGAACTAGATGTCATCACCACTATCCCACAATTGAAAGTCGAAGACGACGGTCACTTGGTTGGTGGTAAACTTGAGGGTCAATCCGAGGACGTTTTAGCTAGCTACGAAAGTTTGAAAGACCAACCAACTGGTGTCATTGTTGGTCCCGATTCTAACCCAACTTTGTCCTTCACTTCTGGTTCCGAGGGTATTCCAAAGGGTGTCTTGGGTCGTCATTACTCGTTAGCTTACTACTTCCCATGGATGGCCAAGAGATTTGGTTTATCCGAAAATGACAAATTCACCATGTTGTCTGGTATTGCACACGACCCAATCCAAAGAGACATGTTTACTCCTTTGTTCTTGGGTGCTCAATTGTTAGTTCCAACTGCTGACGACATCGGTACTCCAGGTAAGTTGGCCGAGTGGATGGGCAAATATGGTGCCACAGTGACACATTTAACCCCAGCCATGGGTCAATTGTTGAGTGCTCAAGCTACCACACCAATCCCAAGTTTACACCACGCCTTCTTTGTCGGTGATATCTTAACCAAGAGAGATTGTTTAAGATTGCAAAGTTTAGCAGAAAACGTCTTCATTGTCAACATGTACGGTACTACCGAAACCCAAAGATCTGTGTCCTACTTTGAAATCAAGAGCCGTAAAGAAGACCCAACTTACTTGAAGAACTTGAAAGATGTGATGCCTGCGGGTACTGGTATGCAAAATGTTCAGTTATTGGTTGTCAACAGAAACGACCGTTCCCAAACGTGTGGTGTTGGTGAAGTTGGTGAGATTTACGTCAGAGCTGCTGGTTTGGCTGAAGGTTACCGTGGTTTGCCAGACTTGAACGCCGCTAAATTCATCACTAACTGGTACGTTGACCCAGAGCAATGGATCAAGCAAGACGAAGCCAACGCCAAGCCAAACGAAACTTGGAGAGAACACGGTTGGTTGGCACCAAGAGACAGAATGTACAGATCTGGTGACTTGGGCCGTTACTTGCCTGACGGTAATGTTGAATGTTGTGGTAGAGCCGATGATCAAGTCAAGATCAGAGGTTTTAGAATCGAATTGGGTGAAATTGACACTCATTTGTCTCAGCATCCATTGGTTAGAGAAAACGTCACTTTGGTGAGAAGAGACAAGAACGAGGAGCCAACTTTGATTTCGTATATCGTTCCTAAGGATTCACCAGAGTTGAAGAACTTCAAATCAGAGATTGACGACACCGCCGAAGAAGCTAACGATCCGATTGTTAAAGGTTTGGTTGCTTACAGAGAATTGATCAAGGATATCAGAGCCTACTTGAAGAAGAAATTGGCTTCGTATGCTATCCCCGCTATCATCGTCCCATTGGTCAAATTGCCATTGAATCCAAACGGTAAAGTCGACAAACCAAAATTGCCATTCCCAGATACTGCTCAATTAGCAGCTGTTTCCAAATTGAGTGTCGGTGGCAAGAGTTCCGAAGATGTCGAAGAAGAGAACTTGTCTAAATTGGAAGAAGAAATCAGAGACTTGTGGTTTGAAGTCTTGCCTAATCGTCCAGCTACGATCTCCAAGCAAGACTCTTTCTTCGATTTAGGTGGTCACTCTATCTTGGGTACCAGAATGATTTTCGAATTGAGAAAGAAGTTGAACGTTGAAGTTCCATTAGGTGTTATCTTCAAAAACCCTACCGTTGAACAGTTTGCCAAAGAGGTTGAGAAGGTCATCAAAGGTGGTCAAGATTTCCAATTAGCCGATGAAGGCAAGACCGCCAAAGAGGAAGCCACCGAAGAAGCTAGACAAGAAAAGGAATTGAACTATGCTGATGACGCTGTTGAGTTATCCAGGACTGCTCTTTTGCCTTCATACCCTTCATTGAAAGAACTCCCAGAATCGGCCGTCAACGTTTTCGTCACCGGTGCCACTGGTTTCTTGGGATCTTTCATTATCCGTGACTTGTTAACTGCCCGTAAAGGTTTGAACACCAAGGTCTTTGCCCACGTTAGAGCATCTTCCAAAGAAGCTGGTTTGCAAAGATTGCGTCAAACTGGTACCACCTACGGTATTTGGGACGAATCATGGGTCGACAAAATTGAAATCGTTTTAGGTGACTTGTCTCAGAAACAATTTGGATTAGACGATGCTAGATGGGCTGAGTTGACAAACACTATTGATGTTATCATCCACAATGGTGCTTTCGTGCACTGGGTCTACCCATACTCCCAATTGCGTGATGCTAACGTCATTGGTACCATCAATGTGTTGAACATGGCTGGCGAAGGTAAGCCAAAATTCTTCTCCTTTGTCTCCTCCACTTCAGCATTGGACACTGATTATTTTGTCAACTTGTCTGACGAATTATTGGCACAAGGCAAGTCGGGTATTTTAGAATCCGACGATTTGCAAGGATCCAGCAAAGGATTGGGTAACGGATACGGTCAATCGAAATGGTCCGCTGAATACATCATCAGACGTGCTGGTGAGAGAGGTTTGAGAGGTTGTATTACCAGACCAGGTTATGTCACTGGATTCTCACAAACCGGTGCCTCCAACACTGACGATTTCTTGTTAAGAATGTTGAAAGGGTCCGCTGAGTTAGGTGCTTACCCAGACATTTCCAACAACGTCAACATGGTGCCTGTCGATCACGTCGCTAGAGTTGTCACCGCCATCGCATTAAACCCACCAAACGACAACGAATTGTCTGTTGCTCACGTGACTGGCCATCCAAGAATCCAATTCAACGATTATTTGGGATGTTTGGAGACTTACGGGTATGAAATCAAACCAGAGGATTATCCAGTCTGGACAACTTCGTTGGAGAAGTTTGTTGTTGAAGAAAGCAAAGAATCTGCGTTGTTCCCATTGTTGCATTTCGTGTTGGACAACTTGCCACAAGACACCAAGGCTCCAGAATTAGACGATACCAACGCTGCCAAGTCCTTAACTAAAGACGCTAAGTACACTGGTGAGGATGTCAGTAAAGGTAAAGGTGTCGACTTGGACCAAACTGGTATTTACATCAGTTATTTAATCAAGATCGGGTTCTTGCCTAAACCAACTGGCACGCACGCAAAGAAACAGTTGCCGGAAGTTGAAGTCAGTGAAGAAAGTTTGAACTTGATCAACCAAGGTGCAGGTGCCCGTGGATCTGCCGCAAAATAAAACACAGGGTGTTTGTTTTGTGAATATATATATATTGTATATTAGAGAAAAAGAATGAACAACATGTATGATTAGTCTTTTGAATCTGGCCCGTAGTATCTTGTGCCTGTTCATTTACCCGCGGTCCATCACGAAAACGGTTGCAAAAAAAAATTTTGGGAAATATAATAGACCTAAGCTGAGCAGAAGTTGAACACGTTGCATTTCACACGCTCTGCCTTCCAGAAGAAAACACATTCCATTTAGTCAACGGAGATGAACTTCCACCCGTGGCTGATGTAACTGGGGCAGCATGTCTTTTCGAGATTTTGATCACGGGCAATAGTATCAACGAGGCGGAAACTAATCTACCTTTGTAATTTCTATGGCAGATAAGAAGTTCCACTGGAGAGAGCAAAGGAGTTAACCATTTCACAGCACCGTTCATGGGTTATGCCATCTCAAAACGTGGGCGACCTTGAGTCAAAGTGTTTTCATTGCTCGGCATGAACATTATAGCAAACTGGTTCTTTTGATTTTTCACGAATCCAACCGAGGAAGCAAGAAAGGTTAATCGGGTTCTTGCTAATTTCGGTTGAATTGTGGGCATGCTGAGATCTACCCATATCCATTAACAAGATCGTCGCTCCCCACGAGACTCTTCTATTTTACGTATGCCTCGCAGTTGTAATAAAACCTTAACCACTGCATTATTAAGATACTGGAAATTTTAACTTTGGAGCGTTTATTTGCATCCCTACACAAAAAGCACACATTCAAATCCGATATGAAATTCGTCTTTTTAGCTTTGAGGATATAGCAACTCTAGACTATTGGAACTTTAGGAACATAAGGTTCTTCCAAATACTTTATCTCTTCCTCGGTCAACTTCAAAGTGGTAGCGTTCAAAATGTCGTCGACTCTGCCAACGGAAGAAAGACCCACGATTGGGTTGAAACCTTTGCTGATTGACCATGCGGTCGCAACAACAGCCATGCTTACCCCGTGGTCTTTGGCAACTTTCTCAACCCTGGTAATGATCTCCTTGTCGATGTCGGTCAAGGCGTCGAGGTGCAATGCCTTGAATGTTTTATCAGTCTTGTCTCTTGCGTTCTCTGAAGCGGCACTGACTGGTCTAGCCAACACACCTCTAGCGATAGGTGACCAGGGGATAATACCCACCTTTCCAATCACGTTATCCTGACAGAACGGAATCATCTCTCTCTCCTCCTCTCTATAGAGCAAATTATGATAGTTCTGCATACTAATGAACTTATGCCAGCCATTCTGCTCAGCAATGAACTGCAACTGGGCAAACTCGACACCTTTCATAGACGACGCACCAATGTACCTAGCGAGCCCCTGGTCCACCACATCGTTCAACGCCTTCATGATCTCCTTCTTTGGCGTTGAGTGGTCCAATCTATGAATCTGGATCACGTCGAGGTACGTGCCCAATCTCTCCACCGAGCCCTGCACGGCATCCAAGATGTGTTTCCTGGACAACCCCTGCGAGTTATAGTAGTCAATGGGCGGGAACTTGTTGCGATCAGCCAAGTTGAATCCTGGAGTTTTGGTATCGATCGGGAAATAAACCTTGCTCAAAATAACAACTCTGTCCCTTGGGATATCGTACTTTTTTAAGAACTTGCCAAGGATCTCCTCTGATTTCCCCATGGAGTACACGTCAGCAGTGTCAAACGTTCTTAACCCGGAATCGTACGCCTTCTTCAAGATCTTGAATATTTCTTCTTCGTCGTCCATCACCCACTCGGCGAACGCTTTGGTGCCGTACGTCATGCATCCCACGATCACGGGTGCAATCTTTAATCCTGACTCTCCTAGGTTGTTGTACTTGAGTTCAATTGACATGATTTTGGTTTCCTGTTGATTAGTAATTGCGAGTGCTGGGAGAGGTGGGGGCACCATGTTGAAATTTATAGTTTTTCTTTTGGTTTGTTGCCCCCCCCCCCCCTATTATGAGTAATTCGGGGGTATTGCCAAATCGGGATAATTTCCGAATTATGAGCTATCGACGGCCGTATCTTACAAGTAAGTGCTACCGAAAGTTCACGAACCAAAATATCTATTATATTAAAACCATTCTATAAGTAAAAGAGAGGACTGTAAACAAAATCCATAAAAGAAAACGAAGTCTATAACATTAACGTAAATGAAGCAAACACTGCAAGGAAGGCAGAGAAAGCTAATGATGAAGCACCTCCGACGAGAACATCTGGAACAACAACTGCTTGTGGAATAGTTGAAGCGCTGTCATTTGAAGATTCACCAGCGGGATTGGAGGCTGGTGACCCGCTTGCTGATGGGCTAGCTTGGTTTGTCACACTAACAGTGACTGATGATGAAGCACGTGCGTTTGAACTAGCCGAAACGATCACAGTAGTGAAGGTAGAAATTGTAGTAGATGTGGCCAATGTTGTAGCTTCGTTGACACCGATGTTTATAGCAGGCAAAGAATCAACAATTTCGTTGACATCAGAAGAATTTGATGATGAAGTGTGAACAGCTTCGCTAGCGCCATTGGAAGTTGGAGCGGAAGTAGCAGCATCTTCATGGACATCAGTGGCCGCTGTATTCAGTTCAGTAGTGGTACCAGCATCGTTGCCTTGGGTGGTTTCACTAACAATGGAGGAAGAACTTTCCTTAGAAGCACTGGCAGTAGCTTCACCATTTCCTTGAGAAAGAATCGTAGATGTACTGTTGACGACAATTGGAATACGGCTGCTAATAATCGGGCTTGGAGCAACTAAACTGCTAGGATGAGCGTCTGTGGAGCTGGTTATGGAACCAACAGTTGTGATGGAATTGGCGACGGTGGTAGCAGAGCTTTCCATAGTGGAAGTTTCAGCAGCAGCGCTTTCAACGGAGGTTGTACCTGCAATGGAAACAGAATCAGCAGTGGAGCTTTCAACAGAAGTGGAATCGGTAGTAGCACCATAAATGCTTGTACTTTCGACACTTGCGGGTTCCATACTTGAACTTTGGATAGCAGAACCTTCGGAAGGTATAGCTGATGATGAGAAAGAACTGGAGTTCTTTGTAGCTTGAGTAACTTCGGTTGAAACACCAGCAACACCAGTAGGGAAAAATTCAGTAGAAGCTATTGATTCTGTGGTGGTTGGTTTAACAGTGGTTGGTTCAAGTTCAATATCGAAAGTGATTGGCATGCCGCGTCTCTCTTCTTCGGATGAAGTGGTTTCTGTAGATTGTGATTCACGAGCTTCTGACGTTTCAGCGATATCGGTGGTCGAAGCGGATGATTGGTTAGTGCAAGTAGACGCTTCAACATAGTTGGTTTCTTTTGATTCTTCCAAAATGGAAACGAAGGAGGCTTCTGTAGTGACAAAGGTAGCTTCACCTTCAGACAGCTCTTGAGTGTTGGCGTAGATGTCTGATTCATAGGATTCAATGCGTTGGATGTATTCAGATGAGAAAGTGATTTTGGATTCAGTAGTAGTTTGAGATGATTCAATGTTGGATGAGGTGGTGATATCAATAAAAGTAGCGTCGGTGGATGAAATAGCCGAGCCAGCAATCGTGGTGCTGTAGATTGGTTCAGCATCCGTGGATTCAGAACATATCACGATATCAGATGGAGTAACAAGGGTGTAACTTGAACTAGCAGATGTAGAAGCAACAACTTCCTCAGATGAAGATTCGACACCGGCAATTTCAAAACTCAATCCAGCGGTGGTTTCAGCAGAAAGGTCTTCTTCAGAAGCGCTACTAAATTGTTCGGCAGTAACTTCTGCAACTGGTTCTTCAGTTGCGCTTGTAATTTCCTCAGCTTCGCCAGTAACCTTTTCAGCTGTGCCTGTAACTTCTTCAACTGGTCCTTTGGAAGGTTTTTCACCAGCGACATCTGTTGTTTCAGTGGTAGCTTCAGTAGAAGTTTCTTCTTGGATAGCTTTGGTGGCCTCGGCGCCCGATAATTCTTGACTCGTGTAAAGAACCTCAGTACTGAATTGTTCTGGAGTAGAATGAGTTTCAGCAGTATACTGTTCTTCAGCAGAACGAGTGCTCTCAGCACTGGATTGTTCTTCAGGTAATGGAGTAGCTTCGGCATTGGATTTGTCTTCATCAGTTTGGGTAACCTCGGCACCGGATTGAGCAGCTTGACTAGATTCAGTAACTTCAGAAACATATTGGCCGGCAGAAGGCTGTACAACGCCAGTAGATTGAGCAGCTTCGGTAAAAAAGTATTCGTCAGTACTTTGTTCACCAGCAGCTTTTTTGCTGGAGGTTTCTTCACCAGCGGCGGACGTGTCAGCACTTGATCCTCCTCCATTATGAGACTCGTTATCCTTGATCTCGTCAACGAATTCAGGAAAAGAAGAAGAAAAAGTATGGTAGGATTCTGAACAAGGTGTTGACTTTTCAACTTCGTCAATTTCTGTTGGTCCTGGCGCGACATTTGTCGTGGTCTCATTGTCTGAGACGGTGCGTGAAATTGTTTCAGTTTCAACACCAACAGACTCGGTAGTAACTTCGTCGGTCGTAAGGGTAGGTTGTAAGGTGGTAATGTCCAAGACTTCAATGGTCGACACTTTTGACTCGGTATTAGTGTTAGGCAACGAAGTAGGAGTCTGAGTCATGGAACCTGGATCAGTAGGGAACACAAGACCACACCCTTGCAAACATTTATCAGAACTCGTTGCACCTTCTGGAACTGGACCTCTGTAAGCAACACCATAATGGGAAACCTGTTCAAACAAGCGACTGTCGTATCCCAAACCAATTTCAAACTCTTTGACCAATTTGTGATGTCTCAATGTCAAAATACCAGTGTAGCTATTGTATTGGTAAGCCTCATTGGGAGAAGATGCATGTAAAGTGTGGCCACTTCTGATAATGTTACCATTACCGAAACCTGCAACTTTGATTCGAGCGTCAGCACTACCCAGAACTTCCAAGGTACCACTGGAGCCTTCGAAAACAATTGTTTGACCAGACGAAGTATAATGCGTTTTCAACTCAACGTAAGAATTGGCACCAATAGTTATGCAACCAGTACCCAGGATTGTGTTGGCTTGTTGGTAATCGTGATTATAAAGACAAATGTGGCCGTTATTTGTTATACCTTCATGGGAACCCAAGACAACACTACCACGGTGTTCACGAGTATTGTCTCTGTAAACCTCAAGCACCCCATTATTGGACCAGCTTTTAGCAACGAGGTTAGTGTAGGAACTGATATGAGCCAGGGAAGCACCAAAGTACATTTTACCATTGTTTTCAAAATTGCTTCCAGCTAATTTGTAAGAACTTGCGTGGGAAGCAGCCTCAATAGAATTGAGCACCATCAATCCGTTGTTGACTAATTCAGCATGAACATGATGGCCGTTGACATTCAAGGCCCTGTCTTTGGAACTTGCCGTGATAAACATGGAACCTTCATTCTGGAACTTACCGGCAAAGTAGAAGTCACGGTTATTGAGAATGGACCAGTAGTTATTCTTTGCGATGAAAACATCATCAAACTTTAAATCAGCAGCATCGTGTGTACGTGTGTCTCGTGTAATGGAGATATCATTTTTAGTGGCAGCAGCAACAAAAGCAGCTAGGAATAATAATGGAAGCACAACCATGTTTGGTATCGTAAAGTATTAGTGAGTGATGATGTGAAATGCAAACCAGAACTTGGACGATTTGGATGGGAATCGATGAGCCATTTATAGTTTGCAATCCAGCTGCGAATAGAGGTCTTGATGTCTCCCCCCTGCCAGAAAAACAGTACAGATCTACTCTAATTCCGACAGATGGAACACTGCCTGTGAATCCACCAAACACAGCAGAACAAGGTCTGGCAACCGTTTCTTGAGATTGAGCTTATCATATTTGAGCTGCAAATTATTATATGTCACTTTTGTGCGAGTAAAACTTAAAAATCAGGACATAAAAAATCTGCCAAGAGCTCATCTAAGCAGTGGAAAAGTCTTCTGCCGACAATGTTCGGGTGTTTGATTAGCCCTTTTGTCCCTGATTTGTGAGGCGGACAAGTTCCCTGTCATACGACAAATCCCTATGCACAGATGCATTGTGTTGCGCTAATGGCTTATTTCTTTTCTTTTTTTTGATTGTTTTGTTGCAGCCTCTTTGGATAGATTTGGAGCCCGGAACCGTTTGATGAGATCAGTTTGTGTAGCGCCCTGAATTTAGCTTGCTATACCATATCATTAGCCTTTTGAGTTTCAGTAAATGGAATACCGTTAAGCTCTTTATCCAAGCACCTAAAAAAAGGCAATCACAGCTAGGCTAGTCGACTGGATCATGCAGTGTTAAGCTCATTCTTGATGTCGCACAAACGTTTGCAATAAAAAAAAAAAATACTCGTGCCGGTCTGCACTTAACCGAGGGAAGGGTAGCAATAGGGTTGCATTTGTCGCGTCTCAACATACGGAATCATCACTTTGCCGTAAAGTGTGGCAGTTCTCCTTCGATTGAGCTATAATAATATTCCACTTAATAGTTTGTACGATCCGGTAACAGCTACACAACCAAACCTAGCCGCCCCAAAGACAACCGTTGTTACTAATTATAGCTCATTCTCCTGAGTAATTCCGTGTAAATGATCTAATCAAAGCCCACATGCTGTTATTCCCGTCAGATTTAGGGAATAGGGGGTTTGGCGATGTGCGGCTTCACCTAATATAATATCTCATCTCTGGGAAAGCGATTTGCCGTCTTCCGCAATATCGCCTGCGATCTGTTCGAGCAAAGGCCGCGTGCTAGATGGCCACGCTGGACTGGCTTTGGAAATAGTATCAAGCGCCATTGTAACGCTGTTGTCTTGATCTGCTTTACTGACATGCATAATGGTCTCATTCTTGCCACGAATAAGACGCTTATTCCCGAAACTGCTACTTCGCTAGACCAAGTGGTCTGATCGATAAGCCTCGGGCATGAGTAGATCACGGAAATAACTTGCATTTTCCTGACAAATCCATCGTGATAATACGAGATCGGCTCTCCCCTATTCGTGATAATTTAAGTTGTAGTGGTTATGAATAAGGGTTATGCCAGCCATTTTGCGCGGCACGAAAGTGAAAAATGCGCAAACTTCATCTCATCCATGAACAAGGAACGTTCTAGTCAAAGTTCGATAAGCGTCACCATTTGCCGTGTTCATGATCTCCTCCGTTACTTCATTGTAGTACAATTGATGTAATTGAATAACATCAATATCGATTGTCAAACTGTCAAATGAGGCCCGGGCAGCATCACAAAACACACTCTCTGTACAATCCTTCTGGATTGCGAAATTCTAATGCAGGTAATTTATCACGTTCCACCATGATACTCCCCTTGGCAACTCTAAAGTATACTTCGCTCAGGCCACACTAGTTCATTCCTAGGAATATCGCGTATTGTGGAAGTTGCCAAGCAATTGCTCGGAACCTTCTCCCCGTGTCCCAAACATTCGTCACGATAAAAAGCTTTTTTAACTTAGACTCAAAGCATGTGTTTCGGCATCATGAACATCTCCTATTCAATTTTGATAATTCAATGAGCTAAAGTTCTTGTCATTGGATCACATGTTTCCCGCCGTGGCGGGACATCCAACTCTCCCGAGGTACAATCGACTTTGTGTGACACACTCATGATATTGGGGGGGGGGGTATGTCCATATGTTTGTGATATTGCTGTATCACAGAAACGGAGCTATTCCAGAAGCATACTTTGGCTTGGATTTCTTCGACATGGATGATTTTGTACCGGTATGGGATCCCCCCCCCCCCAGTCCAGCCAGCATTTTTCAACACCCCCTACTGCGGTCCTGCGAAGTAGTTAACAACGGACATCTAATAAAAGTGCTTATTAATCAGAAACTCCTCTCAAACTGGAAGGGAGAAATAACTCGCAGGATGGCAGCGTCTTTGGGTTGGCGTACTTTAATCCAGCTCCACTATTAGCAACGTATCGATCACGCGTTGCAAATAGCTCACAAAGCTCTGACAAAGTGATTTCATAGTGCTGACAATCTGATTAATCTGAGACATGAATACTGTGGATGATACCTTGGTCTTGAGGGTGAAAAAAGCAACAGATAAGAAATCTGGGGTCGTTATTTGATGTTGCATTGATCTAACCGTTTCATCAAAATCACGAACTCAAGATGCCACGAACACCAACAGCGATAATGGCTCACCTAAAGACGCACACTTCATAACTGATATGGGTAAAGGATTGGTTGCTTTCTCCCGCAATTGTTTGATTCGTTGTAATGCTGCTGTCTACAGAAGAAGAAGAAGAAAAAAAAGCCTACAGACTGCTTTATTGTTGCCAAGATATTTTGGCATCCACACACGACGCCTGTATCGCACGCACGCAATCTCATCAAGCGATTGCTCGAACCTAACGCACTTTTTCTCTTTTTTCATCGACCCAACCCAGCCTATCCAATCGTCTCTTCACGATTACACATTACACGCTTGCCCCCCCCCCCCTCTCCCCTCCCCCATCTCACTAGCACATACGTACAATGGTTGAAGGATACAAAGAAGTTGGCCCATCGTTCAGTCGCGAGCACACACAACAGAACCCATATGGTCCCAATCCGGCCGATTTCTTATCTAACGTTGGCAGTTTCCAGTTGATTGAATCGACCTTGAGAGAAGGTGAACAGTTCGCTAATGCGTTCTTCAGTACAGAAAAGAAAATCGAGATCGCTAAGGCCTTGGATGATTTCGGTGTCGATTACATTGAGTTGACCTCCCCTGTTGCATCTAAACAGTCTAGAAAAGACTGTGAAGCTATCTGTAAATTGGGCTTGAAGGCTAAAATCTTGACCCACATCAGATGTCACATGGACGACGCCAGAGTTGCTGTTGAAACCGGTGTCGACGGTGTCGATGTTGTTATCGGTACCTCCCAGTTCTTGAGACAATACTCCCACGGTAAAGATATGAACTACATTGCTCAAAGTGCAATGGAAGTTATCGAGTTTGTCAAATCGAAAGGTATTGAAATCAGATTCTCGTCTGAAGACTCTTTCAGATCGGACTTGGTTGATTTGTTAAACATCTACCGTACTGTTGACAAGATCGGTGTCAACAGAGTTGGTATCGCTGATACCGTTGGTTGCGCCAACCCAAGACAAGTCTATGAATTAGTGAGAACTTTGAAGTCTGTGGTGAATTGCGATATCGAGTGTCATTTCCACAACGACACTGGTTGTGCCATCGCCAATGCCTATACTGCTTTGGAAGGTGGTGCCAAATTGATCGATGTCAGTGTTTTGGGTATCGGTGAAAGAAACGGCATCACTCCGTTGGGTGGATTGATGGCCAGAATGATTGCCGCTGATAGAGATTACGTCTTGTCCAAATACAAGGTCCACAAATTAAGAGACATTGAAAACTTGGTTGCTGAAGCCGTTCAAGTCAACATTCCTTTCAACAACCCAATCACCGGGTTCTGTGCCTTTACCCACAAAGCCGGTATCCATGCCAAAGCTATCTTGGCCAACCCATCTACTTACGAAATCTTGAGCCCAAGTGATTTCGGTTTGACGAGATATATCCACTTTGCTAACAGGTTGACCGGTTGGAACGCTATCAAGTCGAGAGTTGATCAGTTGAACTTGCATTTGACTGACGAACAGTGTAAAGAGGTTACTAATAAAATCAAGAAATTGGGTGACGTTAGACAATTGAACATTGACGATGTGGATTCGATAATCAAGGACTTCCACGCCGATTTGGGCACTCCGATCGTCAGAGCCACTAGCAATGGGTTGCCAAAAGTTCCACATGTATTAGAAGGATTAGACGAATCTGAAGAGAAAAGATTGAAGAAGTAAGGGGCGTTTGCTTGCTTTTTGTTTTTTTGTATTAGGATTTTTCTATCACAGTTATATTTATCTAATCTAATGTTTGGTTTGTTTTTTTTTTATAGGATTAACCAATAGCCATGTCGTTATTATCATTATTGTGTATTATTAACCTGTAGACCAGCTAGTTCTCTATATCAGCGTAACGCAAGTTGTTGAGCGTCAAGCACATGGAAGCAACACCAAACATGATGGACATCATGATGCAGCTCTTGAAAGATTGGAAGTTTTTGCCTGAGTTGACAGAGATGCCCTTTCTCTTGTCCTGGATGTAAATAATCATGGCGGCAACACAGTTAAGTATTGCGATTATAGTACAGATGTATTCGGCTATGGTGTACATTGTGGAATAGGTGGAATATGTTTCCGTTTATGTTGTTTATCGGGGGGGTTTTGGATGAAGTAATAGTTTATGCTATCTCTCTAATAGTGGTTGTAAAGCGTGATGGCGTTTCTCATTTAGTAGAGTGTGTATCCCTTGGTGGTTGTAGTAATGGTGTAATTCATTGAATGTACCATAAAATACATCTGACAGATAATAAAAGGAAGACTCGGTCTATGTGGGGGGAGGGAGGACACTGAGGAAACAAGGAATGAGGAAGGAAGAAAAGAAAAGAAGGATGACTGTGGTTAGAAATAATAAGAAACTCGTGATGGTGGTTAATTGGTTAGCCCGGCTTTTTTGTATTGTACAGTTTGTATGTAAACGAAAGGTAAAAAAAGAGAGAGAAATTTCTTCCTGTTTCTATTAATACAGAAAGTCATTCCATTGGTTTCTTTTTTGTGTGTGTGTGTGTGTGGTCATCACCGCCTTTGGTCACGTGAATTTTCACCCTTGTCTCCCTCCTCCTTCTCCTCCCTCCCCACCCACACATCCCTGCCTTGGCTCTGACTACACCGTACAGCCCCTAAGCTTTCTGGTGGCACCATCTTGGCTAACACCTAAGGTCTGCCACACCTCCCTTCAACTACCCTGGGATTTCGTAAAGAGGGCGATCAACTCCCTTACCAATTCACAACTTCTCTCTTATTTTTTTTACCACGTTGCATTGTATACCGAAACGGGAACTGATGTTCATGTATGTCCACTTAAGTTTAGATGCATTCATTCCCAACGTTCGTATCTCTTGCATGCCAACACCTTTGATTAATTCAGTGGTAGGTGGAGGGCCAACCATTGGGAATCTTGGCCAATAAGCACCCATTCGATTGAGAAAACCCCATTTCATCTCACTTGTGGGCTTTTAACAAATGTTGAGCCACTGTTGGCGATCTACGGGGATTCATTTTTCCGGACTCCGGAATTGATCTTTTTTCTTCTCTTGTTGTTCACTTGCAGCTCCAACCATGGAATTCAAGGTATGCTCACAATGAAAGCAACTTTGTTGTCGTGTGGAATTCGGTAAAAGATACCCACCATGTTGATGATTGCGCCATTTTTGGCGACACCAAGCTGCAAAGATATAAACACGACAAGTATTATGAAATAGTAGTGCGACAACCAAACTCATCTCCCCGTGAACGAGAGAAGAGAGAAAAAAATTTACAGCACCTTTATTGTTATCAGCTGAAGCAAAGCAACGTCCAACATCATAGAACACAACACAAACAGGGATGGCAGCCGCTGATAGTCAGAACAACAAAAAGAGGTCCAATAGGAGAAGAAAGAAGAGAAGAACGGAAGATTTTTCGTCGTCCAGTGAATCCTCCTCATCCTCAGATTCCGAACAGGAGCAAGACGAGGAGGACCCGCACCAGCCTGAGGAAAGCGGTGAAGCACCAGCCACACAAGACAACATCAACATAGATGACATGGAGATTGATTCCGACAACGAAGCTGAAAACAGGGATAAGATACCCGATGACTTAACAATAGAGCAGAAGAGACAATTGAACGATTTTGCATTTACGACTACCCCAGTGTCGAATTTGACGAATGAACAACAACAGATCAAGAACCTATCTAACTTGAACGAAATCACAGCGACATTGAACCAAACCAAGCAGAAATTGAATAACGATTTCTTGAAAGTTATGACTAATGAGTTTAATGACGATTTGGACGAATTTAGAACAAAACCGGACTTCAAGTCGTTGGTGCTTTTAGCAAAGACCTTGCAGCTGGGTCTGAATATGTTTGACGTGGACACATTGACTGACATGCTTGAGGAAGAAGAAGGCGGATCTAAGTAGAATTGCTGTACATACACAAATATAGAGAACTAATGTGACTAAAGCGATTGCAAAAAAAAAATATGGCAGATCGAAGAACGTGGTGTGGGTTTATCTCAAGGGAAACCTAAAGCAGAGGTATCGGTTGGCAACAAGACAATTAATCGACACCAACGTGGTTAGGAGAATGTGGATTGTTGTTGCCAATTGATAATCAAATGCTATCCTTCATCAGCCCCTCCCCCCCCGTTGATAACACCTCTACTTCATTTTTGACGGATAACAATAATATCTGGTGTTCCGTGACGTCTATTATAAATTGGAAGCAAATTCTCGGTCCAGGTCTCTGTCCGCGTCCGCGTGCTCGGCCGTCGTATAAAGTCATTTTCTCGAGTAACTTCCTAAGCTCGAATTATGCAGCTCGTGCGTCAACCTATGTGCAGGAAAGAAAAATCCAAAAAAATCGA
>JAJSEA010000106.1:0-36605 GCA_026724345.1 Candida sp. AC06
GGTTTGGCTTTGGAATACGGTGCCTCCACCGAAGATATTTCCAGAACCTGTCATGCTCACCCAACCTTGTCCGAAGCTTTCAAGGAAGCCGCCTTGGCCACTTTCGACAAGCCAATCAACTTCTAAGGAGAGTCCTGAATATACAAAAGTCAAACAATTAGCAGAGAGAGAGAGAGAGAAAAAGGGAGTAAACTAAGGTGTACACATATATAAACCGTATTGCAAATACACATATTCTACATATTTTGAAACTCACGCACGACTTCCTCGCTCTTTTTTTTTTTGGTTGGGTGCGCCAAATACTTGACAAAGATCTCTGAAAATTTTTATTCGAACCTGGAAGGTGTTTGACACTGAGCAGTACGACCAACAGCCAACGATGCCCAAGGTTTTCACCATTCAGAAAAATGTCATCAGTCACAAGAAGCTGATATACAGAAACTTGTTAGCGAACTTGGTTCGTCATGAACAAATTGTCACAACCTCCGCCAAAGCCAAAGCCGCCCAGCCCTTCATTGAGAAGGTTCTATCTGAGTCGATCCACCAATGCAAGACTCTCCCAGCCAAAATCAAAGGCGACGCGATGTATTACCATATCAAGGGATTCAACTATTTTGAGCCAAAGGAGAAGCGGGAGTGCGGTCACAAGATCCTCAGGGAGCTCGTGGCTAGGTACCCTAACAGATCAGCGGGTTTCACGAGAGTGATCAAGTTGGAGCCTAGATTGGGTGAAGACAAGGCGCCTATGAGCGTGATTGAGTTGGTTGATTCTAAATACGAGCTCAAGTTCTGGTACATTGCCAAGACGGTGGCTAGATTGGAGTTGCAGGGCGTGCCGCTTGATGACTTGACCGAGCTTAACGTGAAGAAGTTGACGGAGTTTAGACCGAATGGGGAGAAGGAATTCAGGGAAGCCGTGACGGTGTGTAAGAGGAAGTTCTTTAACGAAGATAAGAAGACAAAGGAGATTCCTGAGGAGGTCCAGGAGAACTTGACCAACTTGCCAAACATGAAGATGCACACGGGTGACTTGAAGGGTAAGTTGTTGGTGTCGAAGAGATACCTAACCAAGCCAAGACCAGAGAAGGAAAAGACCAAAGGACCAAGCTTCCCTCTATCCCCATTCTTGAAGCAAAAGGCAAAGGAGGCAGAACAAGCGTAGATAAGTTGTACATAGCGTCTCACATTCTGTATATACTCGAATACAAAGAGAGAGAGAGAAAAAAAAATAACACCAACTATCAAACACCCCTTACACAAGCAATGTGGTTCTCTAAATCAAACTTCCCAATTGACGGCAAATTAGCAATCGTCATCGGAGCATCGCAAGGCGTCGGAGCAGACCTCGCAGCGAAATTGTACTCCCAGAACTGTTCCGTCATCCTCGTTGCCAGAACCGAATCCAAACTACAACAACAAGTCACCAGGATCAAACAAGCCCACCCCAAGTCCACCGCCAAAGCCAGCTACGCCGTCGCTGATGTCTCCAAGTACGACGAATGTGTCAACCTATGGGAGTCCATTCACCCCGAGGACCCAGACATAATCTTCTGCTGTGCCGGTTCGTCTATCCCCAAGCTCTTCCAGGACTTAACCGAACGCGACATCAACTTGGGTCTCGACATCAACTACAAAACGGCCATCAACGTTGTCCACACCGGGTTCAAGCACGTACTAGCCAAACACACGCGCAAGGACGGGGAGTTCAAGAAGAGACACGTCATTCTTTTCAGCTCCGTGGTCAGCTTCTTCCCGTTTATAGGGTACGCCCAGTACGCGCCCATGAAGGCTGCGCTCCAGTCCTTGTCGATCGTCTTGCGCCAGGAATTGGCCCCGTACAACTACCGTGTCTCGTGCGTGTTCCCTGGGAACTTCCAGAGTGAAGGGTTCGAGGAGGAGCAGAAGACAAAGCCGGAGATAACGAAGAAGATAGAGGGTCCAAGTAATCCCATCCCGGGTGACGAGTGTGCCGAGATGATTATCGATCAGTTGCGGAAAGGGTACGATACGATCACGACCGACACGGTTGGCTGGATTCTTGGAACATCGTCCTTGGGTGTGTTCTTGCCGCGCCAATGGGGGTTCTTCCAGGTCATCATTGGCTTCGTCATCCTGATCATTGGTCCCATCGTGAGGTGGGTTATCAACAGAGACATTCGAAACTCAATCACCAAGAAAAAACAAGAATAGTTAACCACTGTGTATTTTCCTATATATATGTAAATGCATCTCCTCTACTTCTTTGTTTCCGTATTCTGTACCACGTTCTCCGTAAGCTTGCCCGTCAACTGCAGGATCTTTCTATCCAAGTCCAACCCCATACGGTACCAATTGATACCGTACACCCAGTTAACCATGGTGATGATCTCCTCGTTCCAGATATCCTTGCACGTCTCGGCAAAGCTGACTCTTGAGCGGTAGTTGACGTGCGAGTCAGGCACGTAGCCCCTGCGCAGCTCGGCGTCCTTGTCGCTCAAGATCCGGTCGTTGATGATGGACTCGGACTGGCGCAAGTGGTGTGATATGAATTGCTGGTTCTTGTTGATGTATTGACTGGTGTAGTATGTCAAGGTCGATGTCAATAACACACCGCCTAAGAATCCGTGTATTCTGCCCATTGTCTGGTTAGTGGTAGTTTGGCTGGGTTGGTTGGTTGGTTTGAGGTTGGTGGAATTTTCGATTGGTTGAGAAATAAAGCGTGCGAGTAGGAGAAAAAAAATCCACAGACTGCATATAAACATTGCTAATATCAAACATGCAATTTTCCTTTTATTTTAAACATTATCTATTTACGTATACAATTTGAGTGTTTCTAATCAAGACCAGGGGACGTGAGTCTGGCATTGTCGTCGTCTTCGTCACCAGAGTCTTCCCAGTCTTCAACATCCACATCGTTCATCTCGACGTCTTCTGGTTCGTGGTTTGGCAAGATCTCCAAACCCTTCTCTCCAAGCACCACCTTAGCAGTTTCTTTATCCTTGATTTGTCCTTTCAATAACATCACAGCCAACTTGTTCAAGATCTCGTTTTGTATCAAACGGTTCAATGGTCTGGCACCAAGATCCAGCGACCACCCGTTCTTGCACAAGTAGTCCATAGCCGCATCATCCAATTCCAACTTGATATCCTTGCCATTGACAGTGAACCTGTTCTGGATCTCCAACAATCTGATCTTGACAATCTTGGAAATAGCCTTCTTGGACAATCTGTTAAACACAACAATACTGGAGATTCTGTTGATGAATTCTGGTCTGAAGTGGGCTCTGACAGCATCCATGACGTGTTCCTTGGTAGCAGCATCGATCTTGTTACCCTTAGCAGCGTTGATGTATTGAGCACCCAAGTTGGAGGTCATGATGAAAATAGCGTTGGAACAGTTGACAAGCTTACCCTGGGAGGACGTCACTCTACCATCATCCAAAATCTGCAACAAAACAGTCAACACTTCAGGAGCAGCTTTTTCAACCTCATCGAGCAACACAATGGAGTAAGGGCGTCTGATCAAAGGTTCGGTCAAGATACCGCCCTCTTCGTAACCAACGTAACCTGGAGCAGCACCTAATAACTTGGAAGCAGACCATTTGTCTCCCAATTCCGAACAGTCAATTCTGATGATGGCTGATTCGTCAGCGAAAAGGAACCCAGCGAGCTTCTTGGCCAACTCAGTCTTACCGGAACCAGAAAGACCCAAGAACAAGAATGATGGTGGTTGGTTTGGGTTCGATAAACCGGATCTTCTCAATCTGATGGCGTTGGAAACAGCCTTGATGGCTTCTGATTGACCGACAACTTCCTTAGACAACTCGGCTTCCATGTTGATCAACTTGTTGTTTTCGGCTTGCGACAACTTTGTCACTGGGATACCAGTCAATCTAGCAGCAGTTTCACAAATTTGTTCAGGACCAACGGCATTCTTGGTCAAACTCTCCAAGTTTGAAGCTTCTTCTTCAGCAACCTTGACTTCCAATTGCTCGATTTGCTTCTCCAAGTCTGGGATGGCAAAGTACCTCAAATCAGCAGCAGTGGCAGTGTCGTATCTTCTTTCAGCGTCTTGAGCTTTGACTTCCAACTCGTCCAATTTCCTCTTAGCGGCAGTCAATTGCTCGTAACTAGCACGTTCTTGCTTGTATCTTTCGTTCAAAGGACCTATCTTCTCTTCCAAGTCAGCCTGCTTCTTTCTGGCTCTGGTTAAACGGTCTTTCGAAGCAGCATCAGCATCTTTGTCTCTTTCCAAAGCATTGATTTCAACGTTGACCAAATGCAATTGTCTTTCCAAAGTGTCCAATTCTTCTGGCTTGGAGTCTCTGGCAACAGCGACAGCAGCAGCAGCTTCATCCACAAGATCAACGGCAGAATCTGGCAAGGCTCTGTAGGTCAAGTACCTCGAAGCCAATTGGGCAGCAGTAACCAAAGCACTGTCCAAAATACGCACACCATGGTGGATCTCGTATCTTGGCTGGATACCTCTCAAGATAGCAACAGTCTCTGGAACAGTAGCAGCTGGGACGTCGATTTTCTGGAATCTTCTCTCGAATGCACCGTCTTTGGCAATAAACTTACGGTACTCCGTGAAAGTGGTGGCACCAATACAGTGCAATTCACCTCTGGCCAACATAGGCTTAAGCAAGTTAGCGGCATCTGAAGTACCATCGCCCATCAACATGTGGATTTCGTCAATGAACAAAATGATAAATTCGGTGGACTTCTCGATTTCGTTCAACACCCCTTTCAATCTCTCTTCAAACTCACCTTTGTACTTGGCACCCGCTGTCAAAGCACCCAAGTCAAGTGCAAACAATCTTGCGCCAGCCAAGACATTAGGGACATCACCGTCAACGATTCTCTGAGCAACACCTTCAACTATAGAGGTCTTACCGACACCGGCATCACCGACCAACACCGAGTTCGACTTGCTTCTTCTGGCCAACACCCTGATGACTCTTCTGATTTCTTCTTCTCTGCCAATGACAGGGTCAATCTTACCTTCCCTGGCCTTCTCCGTAAAATCCTCACAGTACTTGTTCAAGAACTCGTAGGAGCCCGACGAGTCAGCCTGTCTGGAGTCAATTCTCTGCGACCCCCTCAATTCAATTGCCTGGGTCTTGATGTTGTCGACATTCATACCGGCTTCTTTGAATATATCCTTGATGGACTGGTCTTTCAACAATGCCAACAATATGTGGTCCTGAGCAACATAGGAGTCTTTCTGTTCTTGTTTGATCTTGTTTGCGTTCATCAACACCTGGCCCGCCTGGTAACTGGGTCTGATTTCTTCTGGTGGCGGGTTCTGGGATGGTAGTCTGACCAAGTGTCTGTTGACTATTCTTTCAAAGTCGCTCCATTCGTATCTGGCCTTCTTGATAATTGTCTTCAAGTACTGGGTAGTACCTTCTGTGTCGTCTGTTGGGATGAAAGCAGCGAGGAAATGGAGCGGTAAAAGCTGGGAGTTAGCTTGTGCTTTGGCCAACTCCGTGGCGTTATTTATGATTTTGAGTGCGTTATCTGTGTATTCTTCCATGATGTAGTAGTAATGACCAATTGAGTGATGAGAAGAAGAAGAAGAAGGAGAACCAAAAGTAGGAAGAGCCGGAAAGAATTTGCTGTTGAATTTATATTCCCAGGGGAATGGCTGATTGGGCAGAGCAGGGTGGGTTGATTGCTCTTCCCACTTTGGCAATGGAAATGCGGGTGGATGGTTCCAGCAGATTCTCAGAACCCACCAGAACATTCTAGAACTTTCGTTACACAAAAATGCGGGAATTTCCCCCAACCACACACGCATGGTAGCACCATCGATATTGATTACATGACTTTATTTGGTATGCCCCCCCCTATCAGCCCCTTGCTTTCCCTGCTCTGCCGTGTGGGACCCAACTAACTAGGTCACAAAAGAAACCAATTGGTCACACGGCCAACAGCCTCGCTCATTGTAACAGGCTGAGGGGTCTTAGGTGATGCGGATATACATTCTTGTATTGGCGCTACTTATACTACGAACCGTCGATAACAGCGTCATTCCAAGACTAAGAAGGAAACACAAACACAGAATAAAGCCCGAGCCATCATCCCCGCCAACTGTCTACTCGCTACGCTCGATCGAAGACTTGCAAGTCAAGCACGCAGACAAACTCAACAGCACATCCAACCTGTTCCATTTCAAGGACACCAAGAGCTCGTTGTACTACAGCACCAAGGAACGATCATGGGTCGAAATACGTCTCAAAAACTGCAGCGACACCGTTCAGAGGTTCCCATTGGAGTACTGGATCCCGGCATCATACTGCCTTGACTCGACCGAGGGCAGCGGCGGCACCGTCAGTCGCTCCATCAGTGTGCTGATGGAGGTGGCCATGGAGAATTACATGGATATATACGCGGGATTGCCGGCGTTTTTAATCCATGAAGCGGCAGGGGTATCTGTGGGTGTCAAGGTTGGGAAACAGATGGTGACGTCGTTGCTGTTTTCGTGCTACGTGAACGACGGCGAGATACTCCAGATGCGGTACCGGCCGTCGTACGTGATTGTTCCTGAAATGATGGCCATTCTGTACAAGTTTGACGGGAAGAAACTCAGGAAGAAGAAGGTCAAGAAAATCAAACCCTTCAAGACATTGGTTATTGACGCCCCGGAACACCAATGCTGGGCTTCTACAAACATCAATGACTTGCAGTGCTTTGCCCCGATAAACCATAAACACATAATCAAGTTCTAGTTCGGATGTGCACCCCGCTGTGAAGACTCAACGTGAGATGAACGAGTTTCTTTGGTGAGTACTCGGTAGTTCTAAGTTGTATCGTCATATAGCACTGTGCCAATCGAGCCAAAACATACGAAGCTTCAAGGATTGCAAACTGCTGTCCCAGGCAGATTCTCGGGCCGCCGTTGAATGGAAGATACGACGAACCCAAACTCTTGCCCTCTAATGCAGCCCATCTCTCAGGAAGAAACACATGGCTGTCCTCCCCATAAACCTTCTCACCCAAGTGTGTAGCACAAATGAAATACCCGCGGGTTGGTCCTTTCCGGTCCATCTGGACCTCCACCACGAGGAAGCGTCGTGTTTCTCGTAGCAAACCTCGCATTCCTGGGCAAACTTGGGTATAGTCGAAGCGTCTCGTTTAGGATTGCTTTGATGTAACGACAACTCTTCAACCCGGCCACAGTTGTCTCATCACTGGACTGTCCCATCGTCAAGATCACCTCCTCTCGTAGCTTCTTCCACATGCGGTCGTTCCGAGCTAGCTCAAATGTTGCAAACGACAATGACAACGCAGTGGTGCCTCGTCCAGTAAGCAACACGTTCAATACTTGGTCTTGTAAAGCAACGGGATCTCGCGTGTGTTCGACCAACTCACGGAAGTAGAGCTCCTGGATATCAAAGTAGTCTCCATTGTGGCCATCAATGTGTTTCTGAAGCAACATGAAATGCGGTTCTAGATCCAGGACATGCGAGACCCGATCTTTGGCAAACTGCGGACGCAACATAGATCGGCTGTGCTTCCACTCCGAAAGAAAGATGCCTTTCCCCAACAACGGTTCAAACTGGTGTAGTCTCAACCCAAGGGAAATGTCTCCAAACTGGGTCGATAGCATCGCTTTGATATTCATTGGGTCCTTGGTGAGTATCAGGGGAACACCCAATGTCCGGTTGACCAATGTCTGGTTCTGTGGATGAGGCGCCGACTCGAATCGCTTGATGCTGAACTCAATAAGCCGGCCCTCGTTGCTGGCTCGCATGAGTAGCAAAGGTAAGCGGAACCCAAAGAACCCATCGTCGATCACGTTCTCGATTTCTCCGGCACCGTGTTTGTGCTTCAAGTATTTGGTATAACAATATTCATACCCGAAATAAACACATGTAGACGACCCAGACCACATCCCACGATAGCAAACTAGATATAGCCATATATTAGCAGTAGTCTGAAACTCACACTGTCGTTCTGGTGTTCTGATTTTCGTTTCTCTTCTTCATTGGTGGAGTTGTATTGGACGTCGATCCATGACAAATAAACGATTGCCGAGAAACTAGGTGGTGATAAGATACGTCGTAGGTTGACATGTGGAAGTGATAGCTGGGATGGTGATGATTGTTGTGGGTGGTTTTCAGAGCTGCTTCTGTCAAGTTGTCACCACCGGCGATGATGCCTATGGAGACCATCAGGCAACAAGAAGAGAGCACCTTCTCAAAAGAGTCTCTCCCGTATTAAACTTCCTCTTTCATTCTTTAGATTCTTTAACAACGTCTTGTCAAGTGGCATACTCATGGTCGTGCACAACAGACTATTTCTGATACCGGCCCAACCAAGTTGGCAGTCCAAGTAAGCGCTACTTTTTTCTTCACACCTGCGATGGACCTAATCCAACAGTACGACTCAGATTCAGACTCAGAACCGGAAGGAGACGTGGAGGTTGAAGCAGAAAGAGAGGAAGAAGACAACACACGCGATACAAACCTCCCTCCACTACCTGACATCCAAATTTACCTGCAGAACTACCAACAGAATATGACCGGAGGCACTATCAGCACGTTCTGCTATATACCTTGGCAGATTTCGTTACAGCACACACTTGCAATAGACAGAATTTGCAACAAGGTGTTGAAGCAGTTCCCCGTGCTTACAGAAAGGTACAGATTCATGGCACCCCACAAGGACATGTCCCGGGAAATCAAGCACCATATCACCACGACTTACAACGACTATGTGCCGGTGTCCAAGCACGAAGCCGTGGCATCGTCGTTCATGAAACGATTCTCGGAGCTCGAGGTGCCCCAGTCGTTGGTGCGTGAAGTTGGAGGAGGATCTTCGCCACTACAGGCGATCTTGAACAAGCGGAGGAAAGTCGTGCTGTTGCGTTTCAAGGATCACTTGACAGTGAGAGGAGCTGGCCGCACCGTGTTCTTGTGTGCCTATTTGAACGAGTCCATCGTGCCACAGACTCAGTACTGCGAGCAGTTGTACACCTCGTTTCTCGACGTTCTTCGCGAGAATGGAATAAACCCGCAACTCAAAGAGAACGGTATGGTGCCCTATCATGTATCTGTAAAAGCAGGTTATTTGCAAGGTGCCCCGTTGAGCAGGGGAGAGGTGGACAAGATCAGTGAAGAGGTTGCTAAGATCAAGCTCAGTGAGCTTGCAGAAATACCCGTGGACGTGCAGGAGATACTCTGCCTGATGAAACTACCGAAAGGGGAGCCCAGGATATATAGACAGCCACTCTTGTAAATATATACGCCCGATGCAACATGAACATGAACCCAGCCAAGTCCGGCCAATGGGTGCCAATGTCAAAACGACAAGCAAAGTCAAAAACACGACACTGACATAGAAGAAAAAAAAAGAAAGGACACTTTTGTGCATCACACACTTCTGGTTCAGTCGGAAAAGCTCAACTGTAAATTTGCACAAACTTCCACTGCCACTTTTCTCCTTCCCACACATACACCAACAACCCCAACAACAACAACAACCCCCCTACCAATGGCCAAAAGAGACAGCAAAGAGAAGTATGCCAGGCTTGTCAGCATAGCCAACAATCACAGCAACAACAACAAATGCGCCGAGTGCGGTGCCGGCTACCCTACCTGGGCCTCCTACAACCTAGGGATCCTTTTGTGTGGCAGGTGTTCATCCGTGCACAAGCGGGTGCTTGGCCCGCCCAACAACAACATCTCCAGGATCAAGTCCTTGACGTTGGACAACTGGTCTGACTCCCAGATTGACCACTTGGCCAAAATCGGCAACAAGAGAGCCAACCGCCGGTGGAACCCCAAGCGTGTCCCGTTCCCCTTTGATGGCGACGACGACGTGGGCGCCGTGGAGCAGTACTTGAGGGACAAGTACATCTACGGCAAGTTCCGCGACGACAACATTGACCCGTCCGAGTACGATGACAGGCTGAGCAAGTTCAGCGAGGACGACGGTGGCCACTACTCCCTGAGACCGCTGATGAGACTGAGGTCGAGCAGCGTGAGGAGCCAGACAACGGTGCCTCGGTTGACCCACAGGAAGTTGACCACGTTTGAGTACACGCAGTACCCGAACCAGGCATTGAAGATAAGACTGTACGGGTACAATGACCGGGACGCCGTGTTGGAGAGTTTGTTGTTGAGTAACGGAAATATCGATACCGCGCTCGACATACTAGAACTAGACGCCAGGATCAATCCCACAAAGGAAGAAACCGCACCCCTGTTGCCCAAGAGACCAGCAGCACAGTCCCAACAGAGCTCGTCCACGCTAGCTAGTGCAGCCACTGGTGCCGCCACTGCACCCAAGCTGTCGGGCGACTGGTGGGCGACCAGCAATGGAGCTGCCGGCGTCGGTCTTGGTGCCGGTGTTGGTGCCGGTGCCGGTGCCCTCGCGCAGCAACCGACGCAAGCACAGGTGCCATTGGCAACCGGCATGCCTGCACAAGCTGGTGGCATGCCACAGATATACCAGTACACTGACCCAGTCACGGGGCAGATTTCTTATATCGACGCCAACGGGCAAGAGTACTTGGATCCAAACAACCCTCAACACCAGCAGCAGTTGATGCAGATGAATAACCCACAGTTGGTTGCCCAACAGACAAACAAGCAGAACATCATGTCGTTGTACAACCAGCCCACGGGACAACAACAACAACAACAACAGCAGCAGCAGCAACAGCCCGTACAGCAGTTTGCCCAACAACCGCAGTTCACTAACGTGGGGTACGCTCAACAGCAACCACAGTTCACAGGGTTCAATCAACAGGCTGGTGGGTACGGTCAACAGCAAGGAGGATACTGGAGACAGTAGTAGAGGTTGTGGTGATGTCATTATAGTGTAACATAGGAGATAGTAAAAGCCATCATCGAGAATATAAATTGTAAGATACATCTAGTATATAAGTGTCGTATTTCCGTCTCTCTACAACTTGGGTTTGGTCTTCAAGGAGTCAGCCAAACCTAACGCAATCTGTCTAGCAAAGGTCATGGTGGATATCATTGGGTTGGCACCGCTGGCAGTAGGCAAAACACTAGCATCAGCAACATAGACATTCGAACATTCAAACAATCTACCATCAGTAT
This sequence comes from Candida sp. AC06, assembly GCA_026724345.1. Lineage (NCBI taxonomy): Eukaryota > Fungi > Ascomycota > Pichiomycetes > Serinales > Debaryomycetaceae > Candida > Candida sp. AC06. The sequence goes on from JAJSEA010000106.1 coordinate 11,058, forward strand.
CAACAGCACCGTATTTAGGACCCTTTCCGGACATACGACAGGTGGACATTTGATGTGCGGACCCATATGCAGAACCGTAGGTGTCGAAAGGTATCTTAGCAGCCTTGGCTCTCCACTCAACATAGTCCTTGTCCTTGATCGTTCTTTGCTCCTTTGGCTTGTTCGACTCAAAGATTGGCACCCATGGCTGTGGACTGAGGATTCTCTTGGCACCTTCAATGTACAACATGTCGGAAGTGATCAAGAAAGCTTGCAAGATGGCATTCTTGTCAAACTTGTTAATCTCATAGTCGACAATCAAAGCGTCGGGCTTCTTTGGGTCAGCAGAAACTGAACCACTGGTGGTATCACGCGTGATAAGCAACATGGCCACCATGTTGTTGTAACGCAACAAGTCTCTTCTGACCTCGTCACTTCCTCTCCATGGCAACAAAGAAGCTTGGATGAATGGAGCGTTCAAGATGGTTTCGATTCTGCATCCGTGGCCCTTGCCGTCCAAGTCAGCAACCTCGTAACAAAGCGAAGTCATAATAGATTTGTGGAAATGGTCGGCTTGCACGTCTCTGCCAAAGTCACCAAACACGGTGGAAACTGGGTGCAACGTCAAGTTCTTACCAATGTGCTTGTTCTTGAATCCGGAGTTGGTCAACACAGTTGGCGTGTTCAAAGAACCAGCAGAAACAACAAACTTTTTGGGGCCACTAATAGTGAACCTGACTCCGGTTTCGACATCCTCACACAAGATACCATAAGCGACGCCATTCTTGTTGAGGATTTGCACAACTCTGACTTGTTGCATGAACTTGGACCCGTGGGCAGCTGCGTCTCTAAACCAGTTATTCACAGAACCCTGTTTAATACCGTACTTACAGCCCAAGTAACAGAAACCACATGGGTGGTCAGGGTGGCCACCGTTGTTCTGCTCAATTTCCTTGCTCTTGTAGCCCAACTTCTTACCTCCTTCAACCACAACTTCGTTGGCCAAGGAGTGAGTGATTCCATCTGTTGAAGCACCCATTTGTTTCCAAACATAATCCTGCGCTTTGTCGTAGGCTTCATCGGCAGCAAATTCAAGACCAAACTCGTCGTACCACTCCTTACGCACTTTAAATGGTGTTTTAAGGCAAGCAGACCAGTTGACAGTGGTACCACCGCCCAAAGTGGAACCGGCAAGAATAAACATCTGCTGATTGGTGGTGGCCAAAGCACCTTTACCTTGGTACAACTCTTTCACGCCATCAGCGTCATTAAAGTTCAACTCGGAGTTGCTGAAATACTTTCCCTTTTCCAAAACCAAGGTCTTGAACCCGTCGTTGGCGAGAGTGTGGGCCATGACACCAGCACCGGCGCCTGATCCAATGATGATGACGTCGATATCTGGCAAGTACAATTCGGCGCCGTCAAACTTTGGTTTCTCCATAAACAGGTACCTGAAAGGGTCAACCACCTGGGTTTCATACGCCTTTTCACGCAAGTCTCTGCCAGGGTAGTGGATGGCTTTCAAGTGCAATTCGCTGGCCAATCTCGTAAACGTCGTCAAGGTAAGCGAGGAAATCAATCTGAACAATCTTCTCTTTGCCGCAATCGGGGAATCACGCCAAGAGGCCAACAATTGTTCACGCTCCTTCAAGGTCATATCCTTGATAGGCGTCAACGAGTTGGTCAACGTGGGGGCCAAGATTCTGGAGTCCAATGCGGTGGTCAAGACAATACACATGTGCACGGCATCGGTTGGGGTGGCGTTGATCGTGTCGTAGACGGCTTCTCTGAACCCAGGGGTCTCAGATGGCTTGGTGAAGGTCTTGAGATACTCCTCGTACTGGTCCTCAGGGAAGTCGGGAGCAATGGCGTCCTTGATCTGATCGACTGTGGTTTCGTGGATGATCCCGTCACACAATAACAAAAGGGTGTCGACGTGTTTGTATTCGAGCACGTCTGGCAAGAAGGTATTCATCTCTAGGTACTGGAACTAATGAAAAGGGAAAATCAAGAATCAGAAAAGCAGTCTAGTAATCTCTAGCTTATACACCACTGACAAATAGTCCAATTGAGCTTGGTGGCGAAAGGGGCGAACTAAAATATAAAAATATCAATCCACGAATAAGCTATTAACCCCATGTTTTTTTGCCCCGTTGTTTATATACTCTGAGACAAAGCATGTGGAATTTTGTCTTAGCAAGCGACGGATAAAAAAAATGCATTTGACGGCTCAATGTGGGTAATAAAATGTGGGGGGAAATGTTGGGCGTGAGCATCCTGTGAAAAAAAACATAAAGGGGCAACGTATGTACAGAAATGAGGAATGACTGTGCTCGCCTGAGAACGCTGATCGTATATTAGCCGTCACTCAGTAGATTAGAATGGATCTTGCCTGTCTCTTCCACCCTCTACACGATCCTAGACCAAGTGACGGTCCTATATGCCTATTTATATACCACTCGGCTCCCAGCCTCATCTCCCTTGAGTACAACCGTATTCTGGATTGTAGCAACAGCTTTCCATGTAATAGCAACATTGTTCTATGTCGTATCTAGCACGATCGATGTTGCAGTAACGGAGTTCCATGTCGTACTTTCGTCTTTCCTCGGATATTATATTTCCGTCATGTTCCATTCTGTATTCCTCGTCTGTGTTGTAGCGTTTCACCGGAAATCTGTTTCTCTATTTCTCTCCAACGTATGCATGCTCGATTTACGCACTAACTCCGGCATTGTTTATCTGGGGAGCCTCTTCTAGTTCTGCGGGTATCTCAAACTCCGTTTTCAATACCGACACGCTGGTCCCCGACTGATGGCTGATGTAGCTGAGGACGGTCTCTATCAGCTCGTTGAAGAAGTCAATGGCCTGAACCAACTCGTCAATGGTATCTCTCTGCCTCGACAGTTTTAGTTCCTCCTGGAGGCGTGCCGCCTCGTGAACAAGCTGATCGCACTGTTGCATCCGGTTTAGCCTATTGCTGTCCATGTCACGCTCACCACACGCGTTTCGCAACTCTTCCGCCAACTTGCCTTTATTCGCTTGAAGTTTGGCAACGGATTGTCTTAGCTGCTCGTATCTCTGTAGCTTGCGTTTGTGTTCCGAGTACGGGAACGACCAGTACAAGTTGGTGGTCCCACATTTTTCCTGTTCCACTAAACCTTCGTTGACTAAGGTTGCAACCAAGTCCTTGATCTGCATAGACGAGATCTTGCACGCTTTGCTAGCCTTCTGTTCAACCTCTTTGAGCGTATAGAAGCAGTGGCTGCTTTGGAACCAGGCGAGGATTGACGAGAGCTTTTCCTCCTGGTTGAGACCCTTCTTCGGTGGCATTGGTTCTGAGAGTGGTGAAGAGAAAAAGTGTTGCAAAAAAAATAGAAAGCTGGTTGCCAGATTTACGTGATATCACAGGAAAAACTCAAACGGTCAACGTCAGATTACAAATACAAAAGACAAGTCTAAGCTCTATCAACAAGCTCGTTCTCGTACTTGGTGAGAGCGTAGTCTCTTGCTTTCCAAGCAGGGACCTCGAACAAGTAATCAACCGCTTCCAATGGAACACCTTTAGTTTCAGGGTAGAAAAGGTACACCACAACGGGGAAAACCAGCATACAGCTAGCAAAGATAAAGTAGAAGCCAAATCCGATAGCATCAACAGCCTGACCGGAAAACCTACCCATGATGAATGCCCAAAACCAGTTGGACATGGCGTTGACTGCTTGGGCAACTGTTCTCACCTCTTGACTGAAGATCTCAGCGTTGATCACCCAAGGTGTCCCGTTCCAGCTGACTCCGTAGAACACCGTCCATATGTACAACATCGCCTGTGCTGCTCTTCCACCAGCGTCCTGGGTGGTGTTTCCTGCAGCCACTCTTGCGGTGGGGTCGGCTATCTTGATGTAAGCACCGATGTACCACATAGCGATGGAACACGGAATGGAGAACCAAACAAGTGCCGTTCTTCTGCCGAATCTCTCCACGATAAAGAACATCCACACGAGGGCGGCGGCGGCTTTCAATATACCAAAAATACCCGTCGACAACAAGCCAGACCTCGAACCAACGATCCCAAAAGACGCAAAGATCTTTGGCGAGTAGTAAGTGATGGCATTGATACCGGACCCATTCTGCATGGGGAACAAAGAAGTCGACAATAACATGCGGAGCAACAACTTCTTTGACTGGAGAATCTTCCTGGTTGGGGCAAAGAAGCCGCCACTTGGTAGTTTCAGCTTTTTGTCCTCGACGTCTCTTACCAATATATCCATCTCCTGGACTGAGTATGGATGGTCCACGGAGAGCTTTCGGAGCATGGAAAGACTTGAACGCGCCTCTTCGATCTTGCCCTTCTGGATCAAGAACCGTGGAGACTCTGGGATGAAGAACGAGCCAATAAAAAAAAAACCCAGATGGGATCAACTGAATAGCAAAGGGAATCATCCATTGTTTGGTTGATGCAGGCAAGGTCTGAAGCACGCCATAGTTTATCCAGTACCCCAAGATTCCACCTACCTGCCAGGAAAGTTCCCAGGTGCCCACAAGCTTACCTCTGATCTTGACGGGGGAACACTCACTGATGTAAATAGGCGCCAACCCGGAGCAGCCACCGACGCCAACACCAGTGATTACTCTTCCGGCGTATATGGCGCCCAACCCTGTGGACTGCCTCGATTCAAGGGAAATACCAGCGCCAAAGACCAACAAGAACGCAGACAAGATCAATCCCAACTTTCTGCCCCATATCTCTCCAATGGGGTAAAAGAACAATGCACCAAAGAACGCGCCGGCTTGGAACACGGAAACGACGTTGGCTTCGATGTTTGTCTTTTCGGCACTGGTCATCAGCGTCATGTTGAACTCCGATTGGAACGAAGCCAAGGACACGGTACCGCCGATAAACCCCGCGTCGTAGCCGATGATCACGGCAGCAAACGCAGCGGTGACTGCTATGACGACTATCCTCGAGTTGTAAATCTCTGGAGGCGCAGGGACAACAACACCGCCTTTGCTTGAAACCTCGTCCACATCTGAGATCTGTTCGACTGTTTGTTTTTCACTGGAGAATAGTTTGTTCAATCGTGCCATTTGGGAATACGAACAACTAGGGAGAAATGGGTAAGAAAAGAGGTCTGGAAGAAAAAGAAGTGAGTGGTAATTTATAGTTTCGCAAGCAAGCTTCAGAGTGGACGTTCTGTGACCTCGATGAGTCAATGTTGCACGATAACGAAAGTGGGGGAGCAGGACCAAGTCCCAAAAGGGAAACACGTACAGTAGGCGGATCAGCATCGCCGCGACCCCGGAGAAAACCAGGTACCAAGAGGTGGCTGGTGTGGTCGGCCACAAGCATTTACACGAATATGTCTAGCACCTGTCAAGTGGGTCAAACCCAAGCATGTTGAATGGTGGGGCTGTATTATAACCATTGTGAATAGCCAATGGTGAAAAAAATTTCTCCGCTGTTTTGTGTTCTGGCGTTCAGTGCCCCCCACGGAGATGTCGCGTGGCTGTCCATGCGCCACCTGCGCTTTTTGTGTTGATGCCAAGGCAGGAAAAATTTTTGATTATCCGGCCATAGAGACAGGGTACATGTCAAGGGCTTGCCAATCCTGATTGATCAACGTCAGAGAGCAACAGCAAGCAGCGCTCGAGAGAGAAGGACGGCAAGTTTCGAGTTCTTTGCGTGTCATACTGTCGATGCACAAACCACCGACGGTATACGCCCACGGTATACGCCCACGGTATATGCACAGTTCAATGCACAATACAGACCATGCACTCAGGACATGAGCAATATTCGGTGGTTCCCAATACGGCATAGGCTAAATGGCTCTCTGAGCATCTGACCGAAAGTATAAATCCACCGGTATTTGACCCAAGATGCCGGGAGTGTTTGTCAAAGGGTCCCAGAAACAACAATGCAATCCAGCAAGGTGCTCCTCCTAGCGTTCTACGTGCTCACGTGTGTCTCGAGCATGGCAATGCCGTTCGAAAAGTATAGCGACTACTTGGGGTTCTACACCTGCAACCGACAGATCAAGACCTCCGTCACATTCTGCGGCAAGTCGTCCAACTACACCTGCTTGTGCTCAAACTCAAACTCACTCGCCACATATGCCGGTTGCTTGTCCCACAACAATAGAAACACAACAAAGCAGTTGGCCAAACTAGTGCTATTCTGTCGGCACTATGGTGGTGTTGCCGTTGATCCACACTGGTTTGACGAGTCGTACAGCGACTTTGTCGAGAATGCAAAGTCGGCTGCTGATATTGATGGGTTTAACAAATCAGTCCCTTTGGCGGTGCCTTTCAAGTTTGGCGACCAAGAGTTAGACCTTTTTGCGGAAGCGTACCGGCAATACTTGAGCAACTACGATGATTCAGTATATTATGGCGCGGCTCTTATGGGCTACTGGCTATTGGTGATGATCGTGTACGCTGTCGCTCATTGGACAAGGTTCTTCATCCCGGTTACGTGGAGACCAGTCAACGTTTGGAGAAAGTATGTCTCAATGCCGGCTACTTTCAGAAAGAAGGCTCAATCACAGTCGTGCCTTGGCGTCTTTGACTTTACCATCCCATCGCGGTTTGAGACCATTGTCATTGCCCTATTCTACGGGTTCACGATTCTTGTCAATGCTATAAGAACCGGGTACGTGGAGAACGATCCTTTTTTGCACACGAGGTACGAGGCACAAATTAGGTACGTTGCTGATAGAACAGGGATCATCCCTACTGTCATGATGCCGCTTGTTTTCCTCTTTGGCGGCAGGAACAATTTCTTGCAGTGGTTGACGGGGATCAATTTTGCCACGTTCATGACGTTCCACCGCCACATCGCTAGAGTCGTGTTTGCTTTGGTTGTCGTCCACGCCGCTTGTTACAGTGTGATTTTTGTCAAAGTGAGAAAAGACTACGCTGGTAACATGGCCGCCACATACATGATATGGGGGACAATAGCCACCGTAGCTGGTGGGATACTTTTGTTCACCGGGATGCTCTACATCAGGAGACGTTGGTACGAAGTATTTTTGTTGATCCATATTTTGTTGGCAGCTGTGTATATTGCTGGAACGTGGCTACACGTGGCTGATTACGGCTACCTTTGTTTTGTGTACCCAGCCATCGCCGTATGGTGTTTTGATAGAGTGGTCCGAATCTGCAGGTTGGTTTCATTTGGGTTCCCGCAAGCAGACATCCAATTGCTCCAGAACAACACATTGAAGATCATCATTCCAAAACCCAGTTACTGGAAAACCATACCTGGAGGACATGGCTTTATCCATTTCATGAACCCAGCCTTCTTCTGGCAGTCACATCCATTGACGTTTGTTGATTCTCCTAATGGCCGCAACATCGTTTTGTACTGCAAAGTCAAAGGTGGCGTCTCGCATAGTTTGTATCGAATGTTGGTGAATCTACCGGACCAACTGATGCGAATGATGGTTGCTGTGGAAGGTCCATATGGTGAGCTGTCGCCGGCAAAGTATGCGGATACCGCTGTTTTCATTGCCGGTGGGAACGGTATTCCTGGGATATACTCCGAGGCGATGGATGTGGCTTGGCGGCTACTGTCTGAGTCCAAGAAAGTGGTGAAGTTGATTTGGATAGTCAGAGATTATGACTCTACGCTCTGGTTTCTCAACAAACTCGAAACATTGAACGACTCCAACATCCAGACCACTGTTTATGTGACGAGACCTAAGATGAGTGAGGTGATGGATGAGAAAAAGAGTGAGGTAAATACCAGCGATGAAGACTCAGTAAAGTCACAGCTCCCCAACATCTCATTCCATAAAGGCAGGCCACCAATTGAAGACATCGTCTCAGGAGAAGTCAATGCATCCCCTGGCTCTATTGCTTTTGTTGCATGTGGTGCTCCAGCTATGGTTGACGAAATCCGCTACTACGCCTGTCAGCAAATAGATAATCCCGATAAGAGAGTCGATTTTTACGAACAACTACAAGTCTGGTCATAGCTATTCACTGCATTTTCCTTAATACACTCACGCTGTTCTATCCTAAACTTACCTCTTTGGCCAAACCTTCTTGACCTGGCTGGGCCCTGGTCCAGAAATTTTGGAAAGCTTACCCTAAAAACCAGCGAACCCTTGATTTTTCCCCCAACTCGACATTATATTGTTATGGCCGGTATCAGCTGATAATTATATAAAACCCTCGAGTCCCTACTTGGCTCCTGTGGGTTTTTTTCCCCCTTTTCCTACTAGTCTTCTTTTGTTCCTTGACAGCATAACAATTGTTGGAACAGGTGGTAATGATATTGCTTGGACCCCTTCTCATGCTTTGGCTTCTTTTGTTGGAGCAAACGCTTGCGTCGATCGGCGCCCCGTTTAGGCTCTTCAAGGATGCGAAAAAGTTCTATGGGTGCAAAGCCCAAATTTCATCGGAAGCCATGTTTTGCCCAAAGTCGACCAGTTACAGGTGTTTCTGTTCCAATAAGAACTACTTGGCCACAGTCGCCGGCTGTCTAAACATCGTGGGGCCCTCCGACGAAGCGACCAACGGAGTCATCTTGTACTGCGCCGACAGAGGGTTCAATCTATCTGACGTGTGGTTCAACAACTCGTTGAGAACGTACAAGAAGAAGGCCAAGACTGCAGCACAGATTAGGAACTTCAAACGCACGTCGGTGATCCATGTGCCGTTGATATTGAACAGCTCGGAAATACAAAACTACCAGAACACATACAGTCTATACTACTCGAACTTTGACAACTCGCTCTACTACGGCTTTGCGTGTGTTGGGTACTGGGCGTTGGTGTTGTTCATTGCCGGAGTGGTGCACTGGACCAAGAGACTATTCCCCGAGGCAGTCAAGCGATGGACAGACCCTGTTACTAACATTTGGAGACGGCACGTGACGGCCCCAGCTATGTTTAGGAGAAAGAGGACTGAACAGCAGAGTATTTTCAGCACGGCGGCGTACTTGATTCCTTCAAGAGCCGAGTCAGTGGTGATTTTGTTGTTTTATGTGGTTGTGTCTGCAGTACACCTTTTCAATGCTGGTTCTGTTCCTAATGAAAGAAAGTACCACAGTCAGTTGTTGTCCCGCTTGCGCATTGCTTCGGATAGAGCCGCCATTGTTTCCATCATCATGATGCCCTTGATGTTCTTGTTTGCTGGACGCAACAACTTCCTTCAGTGGTTGGTGGGGTTGCCGTACAGCACGTTCGTTGCGTACCACCGACACATTGCCAGGATTATATTTGGGTTAATATTGACCCACGGCGTGGGGTTCTCCATTCTATTCGGCAAGTTCTACAGCCGCGTGATGCAGGAACCGTACATTAGATGGGGAATCACCTCCATGACCGCTGGTGGTATTATCATGGTGCAGTCCATGCTATATCTACGAAGACGCTGGTACGAAGTCTTCTTAATGGTCCATGTCTTGCTCGCACTATTCTGGACCGTGGGAACCTTATTCCACGTCAAGGCTCGCGGCTACATCATGTTCGTGTTCCCCAGTGTCGGCATCTGGATAGTTGACCGAACCGTCAGACTCGGCAAGCTCGTGTCGTTTGGATTCCCCGTGGCCGAAGTGTCCTTGTTCTCGGACGAGACTCTACGGGTGTGTGTCCCCAAACCAAGCCATTGGAAACCCATCCCCGGCGGCCACGCCTTCATCCACTTCTTGCGCCCGTCGTGCTTCTGGCAGTCGCATCCATTCACGTTTGTTGAGTCCCCCGATTCAACAAGCATCGTCTTCTACTGCAAGATTAAAGGCGGCGTCACGCATGGATTGTACCAGTGGTTGGACAAGTTGCCCGGGAAGGCTGTCAAGATGAGGGTTGCCGTGGAGGGTCCGTACGGCGCGGATACGAATGCAAAGTACGCCGACACCGCCGTGTTTATCGCTGCGGGCAACGGCATCCCTGGGTTGTACTCGGAGGTCATGCACATTGCAAAGAAGGACGAGGACCAGAAACTCAAGCTCATCTGGGTTGTGCGTGAGTGGAAGTCGTTGATATGGTTCTATGACGAGTTGCTCCAGTTGAAGAAGACGCGCATTGAGACGACTATCTATGTGACAAAGCCGGAGACTGATACCGCGGCGTACGGTGATAACGAGAAGCTCGTGGACTTGTGGGAGACCAAGAACGATTTGGAGAGGTTGGTACAAGAGATCAAGCTGAAGCTTCGCCACGTTAGTTTCAAGCACGGTAGACCAGTGTTGAAGGACTTGGTCCGTGAACAGGTGGAATGCTCCAAAGGATCGGTTGCGTTTGTTGCCTGTGCAAGCCATGGCATGGTGGATGAGATTCGCTACTACTGTGCCAAAAACATCAGCAACCAGCAAAAGAAGCGAGTCGACTTTTATGAGCAGATACAGGTGTGGGCGTAGTAATAGAAAGATGAAAGCTTTTATGAACCAGTAGGAAAAACAAAAAAAATATACAAATGATAATGTAATCACTACGTGACTATTCTTTTACATCCTGCTCGTATGAATACAAAGATTTATAAAATTTGATGACCTTCGGGTGAGCAGCAATCTTGTCGGCCTTAAAGTTCTTCACTTGCAAACCAGAACGGGAGACGGCTCTGGATAACGCGACATATGCCTGGCCACGCTCAAAGACTTTCTTCATATCCACGACAGCATACTGAAGTGACTGACCCTGGGCTTTATGAATCAGTAGCGACCATGCCAACATCAAAGGGAATTGTGTCCTCGAAGCTAAAACCCTACCCTCATCATCCTCGATTGTCGTCGTCTCGGGTTCAACAACCACTGTTCGCATAGACCCATCGGTGTGGAGGAACTTCACCACGGGTAACTTGCCATAACCTTGGTCTGCAAGAAGACGCGCCTCTAGTTTGCTCTTCCGTTGGTTCTCTGAAGGTGGGTTGGCCCCCGCAAGATCCTTGGTGCTAACCAACTGGTCTCTTTTGAACTCCCCAAACACAAAATCATCTGCATCCTTCTTATTCTCTTCCTTATCTCCCTTACCTCTCTTGAAATAGGTCACCCCATCCACAAATGCGACGACTTTGCCTAAAGATCCATTCACAAGCCTGTCGTCATAATTCTTGATGCACATCACTTGCGCCCCGATCTTCAATTGCAACTTCTTTGGCGCAAGGAAATTCGACACCAACATTTCAATTTGTTTCTTCTCCAATGTACCGCCATCTCGGGCGGTGTATGTGACAATTTCACCTTCCATAGAGTTCAATTTTCTGTTGTTCGCCCTCTCGACTTCATTCCTTGTGGCATATAGCTCCGACGGCACGAACCCCTCAGGACACTTCAACCTTCTCTCTAAGCTACGAAACTTGTTGATGGTCCCCAAGCTGATCCTGCCATCTCTGATCTCATTCAACATGTCGATGAATGGCTGGTCACCCTTCTGACGGAAAATCTCCTTCAAGGTAAGCGTTTGCTTGATAGCTTCTTCCCAAGCCTTGCACTCAAAAGAAAAATAAGGCTCCACTTTCTTCTCGTTTAGGTCTGTATTCTTGACAACGGGCGGTAGCTGGTAGAAATCGCCACAGGCCACGAGCTGGATACCCCCAAATGGAGACGTATTGTGCCTGATTTTCTTCGCTAGCTCGTTCAACTTGTCCAACAAGTTTCCGTCAACCATGGATACCTCGTCAATGATGAGCACCCTTGTTTCCTGCCACCTTCTAAGTGCTGTCCTGTTTCGCCTGACCTTGCGAAGTAGCGACTCCACAGTGCCTTGTCCTAACCCAATACCAGCAAAACTGTGTAGTGTTATGCCGCCAATATTACAAGCTGCTAAACCGGTCGACGCGGTGACGGCAATGCCTCGGTCATATTTCTCGCGCAAAGATTTGATGATGCTTCTCAACAAGACAGACTTACCCGTGCCTGCAGAACCCGTGTAGAATAGCGACACCCCCTGCATAACTCTTTTTAGTATGTACTCTTGCTCTTTGGAAAGGATGATGGGCTTCACGCTTTTAGAACTACGACTTTCCGGTGGTTTTTCTATCGAAAGCTCCTTTTGCTTGGGCTGCTTCGGCACATGCTGCGTTGCCAATAGAAGGGTGTGATGCTTCAGTTCTTGCGGCGTTGCAGTAGAATACAACCTCTGAAACTGTGTGGGAACCGTGAATGGGTTTCTGACTTGGGAACTCGTTAGCGCTTGTGGGGGTTCAGAAACCTGTGTGGGCGCCGGATCCGCCTCGCTTGGCTTGACAATGTCAATACCAATATCAGATTCTTGCATCAAAGGTGCCGCAGACTGTGAAGTTGTTTGGATATATGTACATGTTTTCTTGTTTTGCGGCGTCTCCAACGACTGTGTGCTTCTTCGCCTCCTTATTCCTTGTGATGGCTTAACCGGAGTTGATGTTGCCAGATTCTTGTTTCGCGGACAACCACCGTCTTCCGCTGCAGCCAACGCTGCCATGAACTCGTCATCTATATCGCTCACGTCAAAGGTGGTTGATACTAGTTCGTCCTGCATCTGTGAAGGGTCTTTGGCTTTTACTATCGGCTGTGGGGACTTGGGTGTGGAAGCTACGAGTCCTCTTGGTGACATTTGCAGCAGTAGCAACAAGGATTTCCTCTGTGACGCGGCACATGGTTTCTGGCCACTACTCAATACAGCCCCCGAGTTTCTCGTCTCGGTGTCTTCAAATGGATCTTCGTTATCCAAGATACGTTCTAGAGCCAGATCTATTTCGTTGTCTGCCTGCATCTGCTTGTGTGTACCTGCAGTGGCACGCGTCAGAAAAGTCCTGAAAGTTGAACCAAAGTTGTCTTGATAGTGGACACAAGTGGGAAAGCGCTTCAAAAAGTAATATGCTCGATGTCTCGAAACAGTTGAACTTAGTGGTAGTAGTAGCAGTAGGTTGTGTGATCTAAGCATACAGGGCGGTACTCTTTCAATTGTGTAAAGATACGTCCCAAAACTAGCGAAAATGAAAATAAAAACACGCAAACAGTCCTTCTTTTTATTTCATTCGCCTTTTCGGGTATTCAGTAGTGGTTCCAAGTGTTGCAATGGTGATGGTGCTTGTTCTCTCTATTCGTGATCACCTGGTGGTGGTGGTGGTGGTGGTTGTGGTTGCTGGTATTTTACTGTTTGGACCAACCTTCCTGTGCTACAGAGTTTTTCCTTTCTGATTTTTTCCCCTCTCGTTTTTCTTTCTTTTTTTGCCCTCTGCTTCTTGTATTATCTTGTTACGGGTAACAATCCCGCAGATATTGCGCGTCTGTCCGATGCCTACACACTTTCTATTTACGCTGATTGGCACCAATCGCCCAGCCTAGCCCTGACACAAAGAGGTTTGAAATCTTCTCACTGGCGTTGTTTGTCGTCTTGCTGGCGTCGTTGATGATGTCATTAGCAATGCTGCCGATGTTCTCCAAGTGTTTCGCAGAGTAGTTCGCCCGCGAGTTTTCATTGTTGAACTGCTGCTTGACCTTGTTGATGTCATTCTCCAAACTGTTCCTCTGTATCTTCTCATTCAACGTCTGCCACTGATTAATGACAATCTTGCTGTTTTCTCTCAAGTTCAAGATCGAGATCGTCAAGGATAGAATCTCGCGTTGCTTGATCAACACCTCGAGATCAGCGGCCCCGTCTGGGTTCTCGAACCACTGAGGCGATATGTACTTGCCCACTTGGTAGAATGTTAGCCAAAACTCGTCAATGTGCCTGTCGTTGGCCCTGCTCTCAAAATACTTGAACAACTCTATGCTCTGTGTGTATGCGTAGTTAAAGTTGTTGTCAATCAAAGCGCTTTCAATGCACGCTGTCTTGAGCTTGTTGAAATAGTAATTGTCTTTGTTTCTGCCACCGTCGTCCTCTTCGCCGAAAAATATCAACAAATCGTTCAAGATTCTGTACAACTTCTCAAATGCCAAGTATGATTTCGGGTTCTGCTCCAAGACGATGGTCACAAGGCTCAAAACATTGTTGTCCGCAAAATCGTGGATCAACAGATACGGAGTTAGTGGTTTGTGGCGGTCGACGACGATCTTGAAATTCTTTAGGGCATGCATAGCCTTGAAAAGATGCTTGAACTTGACAACCTGGTTGTGATGCGATTGGTCCAAGTCCTTTTTCAACACCAACTTGTCAAACAAATTCAAACACTGATGTGCATTATATAGCAAGCCAGATTTCTCATTCAAATTCGTAGCGTGGTTCAAGCTGTCCCACAATTTCTCCTCGACAAGCAAATAGAACTGGTTGGTGGAAATGCCCTCGAGCTTATCGTTGAAGAACAACTCATCCACCACGTCAAACAAGTTGGCAAACAACAATCTCTCAACGATAATCGACGACACTTCGTCGCCGGTAGCAAAACTGCTCTTGAAAAGGTTCACAGACTTAATCAACAGCTGCCAGTTCGAGTGGTTGATGTTGCTGGTGAGCCTCAAAATTTCCCTTTCAGTGTCCATAGACTCGGGGTCGTACTTGAACTGGAAATACTTTTTTAGGGTTAGCTTGTTGATGGGGAATAGTTTCTGACACGTCTCGATTGCCTGGTTTAACAAAGGGATAGCCTCAATGTGGAACAATGATGAAATCGGGTTTGCTTGTGTGTTGAATTCCCTTAGTGTAGTGCAATTGGTAGGAACCTTGCTAAAGTCGATATCTGCAGCACTGTGGATCGACGAACTCGTCTTGAACAATGACAAGGTTTTGTGCATCAAGTCGTAGCTATTCATGATATCAATCGAAGAAGCTATGTCTGAGTCGTCCCTGAGACTGAAGTAATAGCACGCAGCTAGGTATGTTTCTACGACTTCCTTGAACTCTGCCAACCCAAAATGTTGGTTTATCGAGCTGATGCACGAATTCCACACTCTGTATTTGTTCACAGTAGCGCTGCCTTCTTCACCGGTTGGTCCCGCTTCACTATAGAACAACCACTCATTCAAGGGACGGAAATCATTACCGTAGTAACTTATCACGGGTATGATCACATTGGTAATCCAGTGGTCGAGGTTTGCTACCTTTCTTGTAGCCAAGGGTGCAATCAAAATACTGAGCTTGCTCTCAATCGTGTCTCCGGCAGTCAAGTATTCGTGTAAGCTTATACCTTTGTAAACTTGCCCGTAGTGTTCATAGTAGTATTTGAACGGCAAAATCACGCCTGCAAACCACGACTGAAACTCGTCTGACGACACATCAGTGTACAACGGAACTATGTCATTCACATTGTTAAAGTACTTTGATAGTTGCAGCGTCTTTGCTTGAATGAACGACAAAAGAAGGGATTCTTGGGAACTGTCAAACTTCAATCTTCCAAAGTACAGGCATTGGACATTAGTGTCGACCAACAAGTCTTGTGCTGTTGCGAGGAGGGAGGTGTCATTCGACACGAGGGAAGGCAACCCAAACGCAAACTCCTCGACATCAAAACTCTCAGCGTCTGCAGCAGCATTTGAGGATCCAATCACCTGTTTAGCTAGTTTGGTGATATCCTCCAACTTCACATTCAAAGGGTATGTGTATACAAGGATTGCATTAAAAATATTGGGTCTGGTGGTGTAGTGGAAGCTCTTCTGTGATGACAACACTTTGGCGCTCAACAAACGAAGGTACGCCAGGAGCTTGTCAATGTCCGTACTCGAGGACAACAATTGAACTGTGTACACGTATAGTCTGGCGTCTATCACCCTGTCTAATGAGTTGTCCATGGCTAGCCTGTTTGTATGCTGTTGTTTGATCTGAGTTGCTGTTCTTTTGTTGTCCTTCTTCGACCAGAGCGCGGAGAGACAAATGGAAAAAAAAAATCGAATCCAAACTTCACACAGACAACCACCAACCCCCAAGCATGTCTACCACAGTACGGAGCAGGACGTCCACGGTTGTTGGTCCAGGGAAACATATCAACGTGAGACAGCAGAAGCTTGTTGATGAGACTATAAAGAACCACCTCAAATATAACGACATAACATTCCGCTCGTACTTGAAATTGCGACAGGATTTGTTGCAACAAAACAATGCCATTCAACTGTTGGTACGAGAAGCAAAGAAGGATGATCAGAAAGAGGAGCCAGTTGAAGAAAAAGAGGCGAACTCCGAAGCACAGGATGAAGAAATGAAAGATGTTGATGGGGAAGCCGACAAACACAAGACCGAGTTGAGCGCAGAGGCTATCAAATTGGAAAAGTTAAAGTTTGAAGTTGACAAAAGACAGATTATCTTCAAGTTATACATCCAGGATCTCAAGAATGCGTTGACAGCGGAGGCACAGAAGCACAAAGAAGGTTACAAGTCGCCGGAATTGCTTGACATTTCCAACCAATTGGAAACGTTGATAGCCCAGGAGACCCACTTGAAGACGGAGATTGACAACATCAAGAACGTGCAGAAGCCAATGTTGGACAAGATCACTAACTTGGTCAGCAACTTCAACACCAACATCACCAGCGCCACCGCAAGAATAATACATCCGTCATTGTTGCGAAATAAGGAAGAGGACTTGGAGAATAGCATCCAGATAAACTTCAACCACGCCGTGTTCTCGAAACTGGATATCCAGCAGATGTTTGCTGAAGTCGATAGTAACATAACTGAGCAAGTGGATAACATTTTGGACACCAACAGCAGGATATTCGACAAATTTGACGACCACAATGAGGACGGCGAGAATGGTGCCTCCCCGAACTTGCTCTACAAAATTGCTCGTTCCACGTTGCACGATATCACGTCAAACACGGACTTGGATGAGTACGACGAGCTAATTGACCGGGCATTGAAGGACATTTCGTCGTCATTCAAGGAAAACCAAGAAATCAAGTCCAAATGGAACGCACACGCTCGCAAAGTCGAAAAGATAAAGCTCATCATTGAAGAGAAAGACGCCGACGGCGACCTAGTAATGACGTGAAATAGAACCTGACTGAACTGTATATTTTTGCTTGTGTCATAATGTATTACTTCTACTGCACGGGACTTATCAAAATAACCGAATCACCTCTGACAAACACCATGTCGGTTTTCTTCACTATGGGGTCCCTCGAACTACTGCTTTCGTCAAACGAGTATATGAACTCCTGGGCATCACTCAAGACCATATTGCAATGACTGTCGTAACCCTGTAACTTCCCCTTTAACTCTCTTGCACCCCTCAACTTCACCAACACGTATTCGTCTAGTTGGAAACGGATCAAATCCAATGGCTGCTGATCTTCTTGTTGCTCTGGTTTTATCGTGGACATCTTGTGCTATAGCAGTTTCCCTTCACTGGTGTGAGTTTCGCCTTGGGTGTTTTTTTTTCCTCCTTCGTTGTTGATGTTCCAAATCTGGAGCCAGAACGAGCGAGTGAGCGGATGAAAAAAAAAAAATTTTTCTCTTACAAGTATCCCTCTGCCACCTTGAAGATCACGAACACCAACCATGAGCTTACACACAACCATCAGAGGCTTCCTGAGCAGTGCCTGGAGGCTAGCCAGGGTCAGGAGCACAAAAAGGGACTTGAGGTTCAAGGATTTGCGCCAAATAAAGTTGAGGGAGCCGATAGTGCCAAAGATCTCCAACTTGGAAGTATCGCCAGACCACCCGTTGTGGCAGTTTTTCGCAGACGGAAGCAAGTCGACTTCGGCCTTGAGACAGTCGGAGGAGTTGGACACGGACTCGAGGGAGTGGACCTCGGCTGAGTTGCGCCAGAAGTCCTTTGAGGACTTGCACAGGATCTGGTACTTGGCCTTGAAGGAG
The DNA here is from genome assembly GCA_026724345.1 of Candida sp. AC06. Classification (NCBI taxonomy): domain Eukaryota; kingdom Fungi; phylum Ascomycota; class Pichiomycetes; order Serinales; family Debaryomycetaceae; genus Candida; species Candida sp. AC06. The sequence continues at coordinate 28,706 of JAJSEA010000106.1, forward strand.
AGAAATGTGTTGGCGCGTGAAGCCAGATTGGGGGAAGCCATGGGGATGGACGACTTCAGGCAGATCAACCTCGTTGACCTGAAATTGGTGAGGACTCAGAAGAGAATCAAGCAGGTGTTGTTGGAGAGACAAATTGCTGTTGAAAGAGCCCAGGTCAGTATGCAAGACGAAATCCAAGAGTACTTGCAGGAATTTCAAGAAAGATTCGTGAATTGCAAAGCCAACGAGATCAACGAGTTTCACGAGAAGTTGGTCAGATTGCAGTACGCAATTTTCGGTATCCGTCCGGAGTTGTCTTTGGAGTTGTTGGAGGAAGAAGGCGGCATTGATGTCAACTTCGCCAAGGGCGTTTCCTACGTTGCTCGTTTGAAGTTGGAGAGATACAAGAAATTGAACCCTGATGTGACAGTAACCTCGGGCAACATGATTGAAGACTTTGTTTTCTTCTTGAAGGACACCGAAGAAGCCTTGAAGGAAGTCAAACAGCTTAGAGAAGCTAACCAATCTCGTCACTTGTACAACAGTGAAGTTATTCCATTCTTGAGAAACGCAATCAAGAACCACCTTACGCAAGAAGATTAAAGCCTGAAATAGAAACTCATTTACTGTATATAGGAATGTAAGCCGTTCTCACGTGACTTTCTCACACTCCGTAGTATATACCTAGGAACCTACTTAGGAGAACAACTTTGGGAGTTTAGCAAGGCCCCCAACAGACACTTGATCCTTTTGGATGTCTCCACCTAAATCAGCACCAACCATGGTCCTCAACAAGGATTGGAAGTATTCAAGAACAGCAGCTGGGGTTCCGGGATACTCGAAGTTGCTCAACCGTTTAGTAAACTGACACCCGGTAACTGGAGCATCACCGGCAAATCTAGCCATGATCCAAGTCAACGCAGCGGGAGCACCAACAACAGTTTCAGTGATGTGACCGTTCGTGGCATCCTCGGCGTATTCCAACGAAGCGATTCCAGCATCACACCACTTCTGGTAGGTCTTTTTCGAGTTGACGATGGGGACAATGCCGTCGAGTGTGCCGTGGTAGATGAACATTGGGATTTTGGGGATCTCGCTAGCGTACAACAAACCGTTTCCTTCAATGATGTCTCTGATACCTGGCTTGTCCAAAATGCCATAGCCGCTTCTGAAGATTCTGGTGATGCCGCTCAAGAAGTGGGTTCCGGCATAGTTGATAAGGGAGTCGACGAGGCAGAAATCGGTAAACTGGTTCACTCTGAACTTCATCAAGAGGCTGGCGTCGTCGAGGAATGTGGTTCTTAATTGCTCGTACTCGTTACCGAGACCTCCCAAGGCGTTGGCGACAATACCAGCAAACACAGTACCGTCGGTTGCTTCAGCGGTGGCCGTGATGTTGGTGACAAAGCCACCTAAAGCAGCGCCGCGCAAGTTGGATTCCAATTCAGGGGCGTATTGTGGTTGCAAAGCAGCAGCCCATCCCAGCGCCAAACTACCACCAGAGTAACCCCACAAGACGACGTCTGGGGAGGCATCAAGTCCGGTGAAGTTACCGGACTTCAAAGCACCACGGACTGAGTTTAAGACAGCTTGACCGGATTGTCTTCCAACCGTGAAAGTCAGCTTTGGGCCTTCATAATCTGGAACAACAACGTAGTAGCCTTGGTTGAGCAACACGGCAATGAAGGGCAATTCTCCCTGCGAAGCAAGAGTGGTAACACTGGAACCGTACTGAACAGCGTATGACGGAGCGCAGTCGAACTTGGCAGAGTCTTCATAGACTTGGTAAGAGACAAGCTTGGATGGGTCGGCATTGAAAGGTTGGATGATGGTGGTGACGAAAACGTTAGGCTGGCCGAAGGAATCTTCAGATCTGATCAAGAGTTGCCATGAGTTCTCAACCTTGGAAGGGAAGAAAGCACCAGCAATCGGTTTGGGGGTCTTTCTGTACTGCAAAATGTCACCAACTTTAGCGTCCTCGAAACCATCTGGGGCGTTGTAGAATGGGTCCCTGGAAGGTTTGGTTGGGAACAAAATAGCACAGCGAATTGGAGCAAGCAAAGCAAGGAGCAAGAAGAGGATCTTCATCTTTTGGTGTTTGGTTAGTGAATCAGGAATAGGGACAGCTTCAGAGGTTTTCCATCCCCTATTTATACCTGTCTTTGGCCATGTTGGTGATCTTACCGAGGAAGACCATTCCTTCAACCATGGTGTCTTTGTACTCCGGGGTAATATGGGAGTAGTGCCGACGCCGTAATTACCATCACATACTTAACTCTCTGATCATACGTTTGGTACTCACTGGTGGGGTGGTCGACCTGTTTATGTGCGACGTCCGGATCCGGAGAAATTACTGGTCCTTACCCTATGAGGCAGTTGTCGACATTGATTCAGTTGGAACAATCAACAACCAAACACGCAATCCAGAATCCATCTGCGCTTTTTTGTGGCGTTATTGGTCTTCCTTCCAACTCCTGCCATTGTACTAAAAATACCGTTCTCGTAGTTTGCCAGCTTGTAAGACAAGGCGAGCAAAAGAGCGGCTATGATGACAATAAGGTTTGTTTGATTTTGCACCTTGTGCGTGCATCGTAGCACAAAAAAACGTCCAATAGTGATGTCCGAAGTTGCCCCCAGTTCTACTGGATATCACAGAGTATGAGTAATTACGAAGCGCCACCCCACTCTCTCTGTTGTAGTGTTTCTTCAGAGCTTCGGCACAACTCCAATGAAATAGTGGGACAGCTGCAGGCGGATTCCCAGCTCTCTACCCACATATTTTTCCGTCTGTCGTTGGTAACACGGGGGATTGTTCTAGCCTTGGACAAGACTGCAGACCACAAGTGACTAGTCCTCAGTTAGTGCAGCTTCATGTGGGCCAACACAAGACGTGGTTGATTCTGGCAGATACTCGTGGGTAGTGGCCCTATCCTGGCCCAAAGTCTTTTCAGTACTCTTTCTTAGCCCTTGATGAGTCTGCAGCATGGTCTTCCTTGTCTGCTTGTGCCAACCTAGGATTGCGGGCAAGTTTCTTCAAGCTGTGATGGTGAGAGTTGTCTAATTCTTTGTGTGGGCGCTGCCAAGTTGCACAAAAAAAATATCCTGCGTATACATTAACACTAAACGTACATAGTCTAGGCTGAAGGAACCAATGAAGGAAGTTTGGCAATGCCTGCAGCAGACACTTGATCCTTTTGGATATCTGGGCCCAACCCAGCACCAACAAGTGTCTTGAAGATAGATTGGAAGTAGTCGAGCACCGAAGCTGGAACACCAGGGTATTCAAAGTTGCTCAATCGTTTGGTTTGTTGACAGCCTGAAACTGGGGCGTCTCCGTTGAACCTGGACATAATCCAACTCAAAGCAGCGGGGGCACCAACAATAGTCTCGGTAATGTGGCCATTTGATTCATCTTCAGCAAACTCCAACGAAGCAATACCGCCATCACACCATCTTTGGTAGGTCTTCCTGACGTTGCTGATAGGAACAACGGCATCAATGGTTCCGTGGTAGATGAAAATAGGGATTTTGGGAACAGCGTCGAGGTACACCAAACCGTTGCCTTCGACGATCTCTCTGATTCCCGGCTTGTCCAAGAGACCAAACCCACTCCTGAAAATTCTAACAGCACCAGTGAAGAACTGGGTTCCGACAAAGTTGATAAGGGAGTCGACAAGACAAAAATCGTCAAACTGGTTCACCCTGAACTTCATCAAAAGATTGGCATCGTCAGAAAAGGTGGTTTTCAACAAATCGTACTCGTTGCCAAGTCCTCCCAAGGCGTTGGCGACAATACCAGCAAACACAGTGCCATCGGTGGCTTCAGCGGTGGCCGTGATATTGGTGACGAATCCACCTACAGCAGCACCAAGCAATCTAGGTTCTAACTCAGGAGCGTAGTATGGTTGCAACGCAGCAGCCCATCCCAGCGCCAAACTGCCACCAGAGTAACCCCACAAGACAATATCTGGGGATTCGTCAAGACCGGTGAAGTTACTTGATTGTAACGCACCACGGAGCGAATTCAACACAGCTTGGCCAGATTGTCTTCCGACGGTGAAAGTCAGCTTTGGCCCTTCATAGTCAGGAACAACAACGTAGTAACCTTGATTAAGCAATACACCAATGAAGGGTAACTCAGCTTGTGTAGCAAGAGTCGTGATACTGGAACCGTATTGGATGGCATAAGAAGGAGAACAGTCAATCTTGGCAGCATCTTCGTAGACCTGGTAGGAAACAAGCTTGGATGGGTCGGCGTTGAATGGCTGGATGATGGTGGTGACGAAAACGTTAGGTTGGCCGAAGGAATCCTCCGATCTGATCAAGAGCTGCCAAGAGTTTTGGACTTTGGAAGGGAAGAAAGCACCAGTGATGGCTTTGGGAGTATTTCTGTACTGCAAAATGTCACCAACTTTGGCATCTTCATAACCTTCTGGGGCGTTGTAGAACGGATCGTTGGATGGTCTGGTTGGGAGCAAAATAGCACCGTGAATTGGAGCAAGCAAAGCAAAAAGCAACAAGAGGAATTTCATTTTGGTGTTTGGTTAGCGAAGCAGGAAAACAGGGATCCATGGGGACTTCCAATCCTCTATTTATAGTCTATGTCCAAAGACTACCCCACCAAGTGTTGACCCCAGTTTTCTTGTCTTTGTGATTTGATCTATCCAGCACATAGCACCAGCACGCGAGTGAAATTCTCACTACCCAGAAGACTGACCATGAAAGTCGTTGTTACATAGCTATTTTGTGTTAGCATGGGGCGAGCAACGCCAGTGGTCTGGGTTGTGACTTGAAGACACGCTCGTGGGCCATGTCCGGACGCCGGGGATGCACATTACACCAAAGCTCAGCGCCGGAAAACGAGTGTTGAAATCGACGAATTTCAGGTGACTAAAGAGCCATAGGCGACACCACAGCGGGTGTACATGCCATCTGTGATATTCTTGGTTGAAATTTTTAGACCTGTCTATTGTTGTAATTGCGAAATGGCTCATGGCCGCTCCGGTTTATTCACAGAGAAGGACGTCAACTGCAATATCAAAACAATAAGGTTTTTCCCTCTTTCCTTTTTGCACCTTGTGCGCGCGCATTGTTGTTAGGAAGTCTCCCTTCGTGGTCGTCGTCGTCCACTCTCTCTCTCTCTTCCCCACTGCAAGTGCTTCCTCGGGATTTCTGACTCATCGTGTCAGTAGACATATTCCTCACAGTTACATTGCAGCGCCAGTAGCTCGAGCGTTGCGTTGCGTAGCGTCGCGCCTGATCTGATCCGACCCAATCCAGTTACCAGAGTCCACAACACCTGGATCAAGAGTCTCCAGCAAAACGAACAACGAATAAACACACAAGGCGTGTACGCACATACTGTACACCACTCCCTATTACCCCATTCAGCGTTGGTATAATTCCGGCTGAAGTGGGGAGGCCAAGAACATTAGTCGTCTTCTTTTGTAAGGGTTTTGAGCCAGTTTTGTTGCGCGTCACACACAAAAGTAATTGTAATTGGCCAAAGAAAGCGAGATAAGATGAACCAATAGCCAAACGTAGGACGTTTAGGGGTGCTAAAAAATGGAAAAAAGTAAGCCCTACGCGGGACTCGAACCCGCAACCTTGAGATTAAAAGTCTCACGCTCTAAGCCGATTGAGCTAGCAAGGCTTTTTCCAGAAGCAGACCCATAGGGTCTCGAACTGAGATGCCAGTCCCATAGTGGATGGTTAAACCAAACGAGCCAAAAGCTACGATTTGATGGTCGTTGTTGCACCCAAGATTTACGAATGTTTTGAAATACATGGTAGTGCAGTTTCTTGAATGAAAGAACTTGACGGTGCAGGGACATGAAATGAGAACTGGAAGTGTTCTAATGAATTTTCTTTGAACAAATGCATATTTTGTAACTGTTTCATGCCTTTGAGATCTCTAAATGAGCTATGTCTAAGGCGTTTTCCCCACCTGCGGGCTCCTCTACACAGCCGATGGTGATCTCCATATGGGTTCATGGAAGTATTCAAATTTGAGTATTGTGACTCTCAAGACAGTTTTGAAAACAATGATACCCCACAGGAGTTTTTTGTGTTTTAAATTGCTTGGTTTTTATGTGCTGTAATTTCGTCTTTAATTGGTGTAGAACCTTACTCAAAATTTAATTTCTTGGACTGTTTCTCAGGAAACAAATTTCAACTACCAATTCTTCCAATTTAACGGTTCTTTAATGTAGAGGACATCATTCATCTAACCATGAAGTACGTCTCTTACTGTGTATTACTCAGCCACGGCCTCTGAGTGGCGCACTTGGTCAGTGGTATGGTTCACTGTCTCGGCCGCGAGTTGGCACTGCACCGCCCCAACGGTCGCCGTAAAAATCACGACACAACATTCGAACAATTTCACTACGTCAACGCAGGTACTGAACACTCTTTCCAGCATGAAAGCCTGTCACTCGTTAAAGTGTCACATCGCAGAGTCCGACAAGAAACTCCGGGACACAGTTTTCCAAAAGTTACCGGTGTGGTTACTTACAGTGACTTTATAGGCGGAGATATCGGATTGTAATTTTTCACAACCATACGGCTGCTCGGAAACAGAGAGAGTCACTTTTCATCAGCAGACGTTATGCTAGAATCGGACTGGATACCAGACGTTTCCTTGGCCCCCCCCCCCCCCCCCCCACAAGCAGGTGATTGGTTAACTTGGCTACTAAGAATGGTTTACAGTCCTGATAAGTCTTCCTTTGCAAGAGAACTCACGGAAAAGTGATAGCTGAATGCAGCCATATATTTTGACGGACCTGTTGTTGATGCACAGTCCAGTAATCTCATTCATTATCATGCGCTACCATGCATCTCCGTCTGATCCGACTACCCATGTGCCAATAGCAACCATCAAAACGTAGCCTTTGGCTCGTTCGGTTTAACCATCCGCTGTTGGACTGGTTTCAGAGTTCGAGACCCTGTGGGTCTGCTTCTGGAAAAGGCCTTGCTAGCTCAATCGGCTTAGAGCGTGAGACTTTTAATCTCAAGGTTGCGGGTTCGAGTCCCGCGTAGGGCTTATCTTTTTGCTTTTTTCACCACCCCGCACCGTTGACTTATCTCCTCCTTATCTCTGTCAGCATCGAGCCACATCCCAGGACATTCAATATGAGAGATACCACACTGTAGCCACTCCCTCTGCAAGCCTTGGACATACACCGCCCAGCTTGTTGGGTAGCTGGTCCGGGCTGTTATCCCCTAATGGTTGTATTATTTTGTGAATCACGCGTGAAAAATTTTCCTATCACCATTTTCGATGCGGTCGTGCACAAGCTCAGAAACTGAAATTTTTCACCCTTGAACAGATCAGCCCTGGATCAGAGGAAGAAGAGTTGGGTAATGAAAAAAAAAAACACCCCCGGATCCGTTAATCGCCCAGGCAGATGTACGTCACCAAGTGGTACGACTCGTGGGAACCGCAACGGCAGCTACGAAAAGGCGATAAAAATATTGGGGTTGATTATTAGCAGATTAGCCTCCTGCGCGTGCAGCCAATCACAGGCCAGGCAATTACTACTTTGCTTTATTTTCTTTCTGCTTGCATGATGTGCGTGTGTTGTGTTGCTCGGAGTTGTGAAATCTGGAGAACAAGAAAAACATAGGGTGGGCGTGCACACGTGCACAAAAAAACAGATGAACAATTCAGGAGCCGAGGGATGGATGTGGAATCAGAGGGCTAGTATTTGGTCTATCATCAGCCAAAGAATACGAAAAATACCCCTGAAAACACTAATATGGGTGTTGCCAGACACTTCTAGCGTGCTCACTTTCTCTGGCTACCTCTTTATGCTGGTGTAGGCTGGCTGGAAGGAAGAAACACTAGTGATCACGGGGGCCAGTCGTGTATTACAAATTTCGCTTGTGCGATTGGAAGAGGCCATTGTACAGGAACACTCCT
>JAJSEA010000107.1:0-36428 GCA_026724345.1 Candida sp. AC06
TCTCCGAAATACTCATTGTAGTTGCCGCTGAACCCATAGGACAACCCGTGGTGCTTGTACAACATACTGGTGACACCGTCGAATCTGAACCCGTCAAACTGGAACACGTCAATGTAGTACTTCAAGTTGGACAACAAGAAACGCAAGGTTTCATAGTTTGTGTAGTTGAACAAACGGGAATCCCACAAGTCGTGCAAGCCTCTGCCACCGCCGTGGAACAAGTAGTGGTCGGTTCCGTTAAACATGTTCAACCCATCGTCGACATTCTTGGAACTGTGCGAGTGAACCACGTCCAACAAGACCTGGATGCCCATTCCATGAGCAGTGTCAATCAACTCCTTCAATTCGTCGGGGGTACCGAATCTCGACGAGGCGGCAAAGAAGCTAGTGACTTGGTAGCCGAAAGAAGCATAGTATGCGTGTTCCATAATAGCCATCAATTGAATCGTGTTGTACCCGAGATCTTTAATAATGGGCAAGATATTCTCGGTGAAGTTCTTATAACTTCCGACTTTTGGCTCCGGAGTAGAAATACCAATGTGGGCCTCGTAGATCTTAATCTCATTGCCCGCGGCATTCTTCGGACGCGCATTCTTGAACTTGTAGTCGTCATGCCAGAACCTTCCCTCGTACTGGGTTGTCTCCTTGGAGTACGTGGCTCTATGAACCCATGGGTCCAAGCGGTAGATCCACTCGCCGGAGTTTGTCTTCATGGCGATCTTATACCTCGAGTCGACAGGGATGGTGTTTGGTCCCGGGATGGTCAATTGCCACAACCCAAAGTCGTTTGCCTTTTGCAAAGGGTGGGCGTCCTTGTTCCAGTCGTTGAAGTCACCCACCAACGACACGGCCTGCACGTCGGGAATGTACTCGACAATCTTGTAGTCGCCGTTGGGCAAGAGGTGCAACCCGTATGTTTTGTAGCTGTTGGCAAAATCAATCAAGGACCCTTCGGCGTGGGTCAACTTGTCGTACCATTCTTGGAAGCGGACTTGTCTGGTGATCAATTGGTGGGAGAATGGCTCTAACCATGGATCTAAATCTAAGACGCCTTTAATTAAATCTTTGGACATGCTTGGTAGTTGGAGGGGGGGTCGGATCTAGAAGGGGAGAGTTGGGTAGGGAAGCAATTGGAAAAGGAAAGGGCAAGAAAGAAAGAAAAAGAAAAGCAAGTGGAAAAATATAACCAGGGGGGAGGATGTGTGTGGGATATTTATGCAAATTAAGTATTTGGGAGTTACCAGAGATTATGAATTTTCCACCAACCCAAAAAAAAAAAAGAACTACAGTCCAAAGGTGTGACACAAGAGCAATGGAACCAGGCAAAGGCAGTTTCCTTCGTTCTCCAGTGGGTAAATTTCGAGGGGGTTTGTGGTTAATCTAAATTAATCTCAAACCAAAAAACCCACCAAAAAAATCCTTGAACTTGTTGCACGCAACGCGACGCACCTCAACGCACCGACCCCATTGTCAGTGTCGCCGCCGCCGTCGCCTTCGCCTTCGCATCGAACCACCAGCCCACTTTCATTTTGGGTTAACTCGGGGGCAAGGCAGTCAATAGGGGGCCCACACTCCTCCCCAAGACAGGGCGAGATGTTGGATGCAGCTCTCGTTCGACACTCGCCTTTCTGGGCACACCTTTCTCTCTCAAGGCGTGTGTGTGTGTGTGGGTTTGTGTGTGGGTTTGTGGTCGTACATATTCCTCCGATGGTTTCTCAACACACACACGTTTGTTTGAGGCAATTGTATTGCCCCCAAATAAATTTGCAATTATTATTAATGAACAAGCCAGTAATATAACCACAAGAAATACAAATGTCCTACTCCGAAATATTACATTAATTTCACTTCTAATATACACCTCCACTCCAAACGTACACACTTTTATTAAGGTTTTGTACCAGATCATCTGAACCTTTGGTTCAAGATTCTATCGACACCAGCTTCCTTGTATTCTTCCTTGGTTACCCACATCTGGTGGAAGGTTCCCAACGACGCCAACACACTTCCTCCGATCCACGCCTGGTTGATTCTTTCACTCGAGTTACCCACGGCATGCAACCTGATCTTTAAGCCCGGGTTGTTGTTTGACAACTCGAGGTAGAGACGGTCCGTCAATTGGGACACGAGGGACACACCCCCGGTGACAATAATGTTGTTGGCCAACGAGGCACGCAAGTCTATATCTATGGTGGACAAAGTGTGAGTGATCAATTGCGTCAATCCCCTAATGTCGACTTCTGGGGCGGGAGTGGATTGGTTGGAGTCGTCTTTACGCACCCTCTTGAGTGGACGGTACTCGTTTGCTTGATCAATATCAATCTTACCATTACATGGAGGGAATGCCAATTTTTCATTGTTGAATTTGTACACTGCTGGATCGAATATCGAGTCGGCGATTTTGAAACGATCGAAAACGATCGATTGCCCCGTGGGCAACTCAAACAACCTTGGTGATTCCTTGGTTGTGTTTTTCTCCGGTACTTCTAGGATCTCTTTAAACTGATGATAGATCTTTTGTTTCTGGTAATCGACAAAAGACTGTGTTGTCGAGATATCCTTCGTCTCAAACTTTGCCGGGTCCGGGTATTTTGTCGGTGTTTTCGACTTGATCTTAAAACTAGGCTCCACCACCACCTCTTTCTGCTCAAGATAGTCCTGTATTTCATTCGACAAGAACCTGCCGCCGTAATTTGTCTTCATTGAGCTCTTCAACAAGCAGATCCCATCAATCACAGGCGTCACCGAGACAGAGTCATGGCCAATGTCAACCACGAGACAGTTTGGTCTGCCCTGCTGGAACGAGACACACGTAGGACTCTTGGCCAAGTACAACCCAGCAAAGTCAAACTTTTCAAAGAAGCTCTCGACGAGTTTCTCGCGGTACGATGCCTCGCCCCAGATGGGTTCCGTGACCAAGATGGGTTGGTCCGGCTGTGTGATCTTGAGCTGGTCGAAATAGTACTGGTACAGTTCAAGCGCGGCGTCCCAGTCCACAATGAGGGATTCTTTCAAAAGGGGTTTGATTTCGAGGTTCGGGCGGGGGACGTTGATGGCCTCGCCAAAGATTTTCCTTGGGGTGTTGTTGTTGTCGTCGTCTCCTTGTAGTTCGCCGTAGTAAGAAGACGCGATGACTTTGGGGAAATCATCCCCTGCGTATCCTATTCTTGTTGTGTATGAGCCTGCATCGAGAATGATGGCATTGATCTCGTCACCTCCATATACTGTTGTTGCCATGGGGAGAGGTTAGTTGGTGGTTGGAAACAGAGAGAGAGTCAGAGAGAGAGCGAGGTATTTTTCAGTTTGGTTTTTTTTTCTTCTTTCGTCGATGTTGCTACAGCGAGAGAGAAAAAGAGAGAGAATGGAATGGAATGAAATGTGATGAAAAATGCATATATTAAAAAAAAAACTGTCTGTGTTGTGTTGTTTTTAGTTGTCCTTTGAGAGAGTGAGTGAACTATTTATTGAATAGTATGAGTTGGTCTATCATCAATAAATCCTGAGTAATAGAAGGTCTGTAGTTTTGTAAGTCATCATCGTCATCGTCGTAATCTTGGTAGTTGTCCAGGTCGAGGTAGATGGATTTTTCTGGTGGTGAAATCTGCGGTACCATTTGTATTCTCTGTGGCGGCTGCTGTGGTGGTAGAGGTGCTGTGGGCTTTTTCTCCTCTAAGAAGGCCATATTTATGCAATCATATTTGAAGTTCGTTGACGGAACAACGGTGTCCAAGTATTGACAAGAGTCTGGGTTGTAAGGTTGGTTGTTTGTGGTTGAAGTTGCCGCTGTTAGTATTTCTTCCGTGAACATCTTCTCAATGTCCTGGATGGAGGTGGAGAATATTTCGTATTCCAACCTGAGTCTTTTGGTTGACGAAGATTCACACAGGGATGCTTGTCTTTTCATTGGTATTGAAGGAGGGTGGGTGGTATGTAATAACGACGGTTATGTATTAAAAAAAAAAAGCGAAAAAGAGGCCCATCAAAAGTATTTATAATGTAGTATATTATTTAGTTATCTGATCTGATAATACGCTGTTGTTCTGGTGGTGGTGGTGGTGGTGGTGGTTGTATAAGAGTGTATCTCTGTGGTGTGCGTCTTTGTCCTGTATACACGCTCCCCACCCCCCATTCTTATCTCTTGTTGTGTTCTGAGTTGCGCAGTGCGCTTGTCTACCGCCAACGATGTGAATTTTTCACCCACTCCACGCACCACACCGCCAGAATCACTCACCCTCCACCACCGCCACTACCGCCACTCACCACCACCACCACCACCACCACCACAATTCCCTTTCCTTTGTTTCACTTGATGCCGTTCTGTTTTGTGTGCACCGACGGACGTAGCGACAGACACCAACTGATACTGATACCCACTATCAGCAGGGCACAAAGAAGAGACAAAATTGCGCGACAATCCCACAACCACCACAACTGACCCACCCACCCCCATTGTCTCTATTGCTTTCTTTCTTCCCGTTCCCCCATCCTGTAACCCACTAATTTCATAAAACTATGGAGAAAGAACGAGAACCTACGACGTGGGCACAAATGTTATCTTATCATTGAACACTTATCATTTTTTAACACCCACCGGTGATAACACTTATTCCCTACAGTCACATGGACTGTGGTGGTAGTGTATACTACTTTAGGAACTTGTGTTATATGGCTTCTTATCTTCTACTACTACTACTACTACTACTACATAACTAGCCTCGTGGACAAGTGACATTAGCTAGATAAATGATGTGATCCATATCTTTCCTTTTTCTAATTTTCCATTTTTCCACTTTTTTTCTTTTTGGCTGATTACGTGCGGGCGTGATGAAATTTAATGTGGCACGAGGCACAAATTACACTACATTAAATCAAGGCGAGATGAGCAAAAAGCGTGGCCAGACGGAATCCAATCAACCAACCAATCAACCAGAGACAATCGCTGAGTAACCGGCTGCATAATGTAACACAGATCTATCCCGGCAAAACACACCTCTAAACAAAAAAAAAAAGTTTGCTCAAGGAGATGCTGGGCTGGCTGGCTGGTGCGTTTGCTGGACCAATGAGAGTGTCAGGAAGAATCGGATATCAAGAAGCCTATCATTCCGCAATCGCCATTCAACCAACGAGGAGCCAACAAACGAGATAAAAAAAAAAAGAACAGAATTGAAGCCCGGTTGCTTTGTCTCTCTGTAAGAACCGTGTATGTGGGAGGGAATCCCATTGTTAGAACAAGGTTTTTCCACACAATTATAATCACTACGGTTGCTGTGTGTCTGTTGTTTAAACGAAGATAAGCCCTAAAAATAACTGCTTGCTTATTCGCTGGAGTGGAATGAAATGCACCCCAGAAGCAAAGCAAAGCAAAGCAAAGCAAACGAGGTTATAGATCAAGTTGTAGGAGGGGGAATATAATAACAAACTCGTACCTTCGAGGAGGTTTCGTTAAGTGTATGCGTGACCAAATGTACATTTCAGGAGGGAGTTTAACCACCGCTGCCATGTCGAGCTTAGTCATCGTGGAATAACACCACGGGGAAAGAAAAGAAAATCGTGTGTGTGTGTATGTGTGTGGGTGGCATGAATAATAATTTCTGCCCTGTATGCATGGAAAACAGGCTACTTGTTCGTTGAGTTGTTCCACAGGGCAATCAAAGACACAACACAAAAGAGAATAGCCGGGATGTATGTAGTATAGGCCAATGGGAAGAGGCAAAAAAGAAATGTACAGCACATTGGAGGGGTGGCTACCCAACAGAATTGCACAATTGGAGGGGAGACACTGCAAGTGTGTTTGAGCCATGAATGGAGAGACAGTGGGTGTGGTGACAGGTTTGTGGAAAAAGATAGGAAAGAATACAAAAATACAAGGTTAATGTGGTTTCCCCTCTCTCTCTCTCTCTCGCTCTCCCGAATCTTAAACCAAGTCTGAGCAATCTTACGAAGCAATGCAAGGAGGTTGGATGGATGAGTAAAGGACTGGTAATGAGTGATGAGTGTGTGAGTATTATTTTAGGATCACGCTATGAATAGTGCCAAAAGAAAGAAAGTAGGGAAAAAAAAGGGAGTGACTTGTGGGAATAGATTTAATTATCCGCCGATACTTGCTTCTATTTTATTTCATTTAGATGGTTGAGGTTATGATAGGTGGTTGGTTGGTTGGTTGGTTGAGGTTGGGGCGTGTATTTTGTGTCGTGTTTCCTGCACAGAAGCAGGCGTTCAGAAGAAGATTTGTGCAAGAATCGAGCTATTTTTTAACTACTTCAGGCGAGTGGTCGTGGGGCCGCGTGACACCCATTCACCGTCCCAACGGCCGGGGTTCTATTGCAGTTTACAGAGAGAGAGAGGCAGTGTTTGAAAAGGCTGAAACACAGTAGTAGGAAAAGTGCAACGTGTAGGGGTGTATATGTGTGTGTATATATATATATATTAGGAAGAAGAAACGATATGTGATAAATGTATCATTTGGTTTTAAAGAATGGGTTGGATAATTTTCTTTCTTTTAAACAGTTGATCTTGTTTTGTTGTTGTTGTTGTTGTTGTTCATAGGATGTAAGTGGTTAATAAAGAAAAAATGGTCATCCACAGTCAATCCGGGCAGCAGCAGTGGAAGCAGCAGAAGCAGCAGCAGAAAAAAAAAATCACCAGGCGTAATCTCTACTCTAACTGCAGTGATTAATTAGACAGAAAAAAAAAAAAGTTTTCTTCTGCAAAAACTGACACCTGGACACTACCCTCCACTCAGTAAACAAATACATAAAGACAAATAAATAACGCAAAACTCACCCACTTCTTCTAACCACCCATCCCATCCAACTACCTTCTTATACATATATAACATAATCTGAAATTCCCCCTTTTTTCAATAAACCATCATCTACTTTCCACGAGAAATATTTTATACTCATCTTTCAATTCTTTATCCATCCCTACTACCCACTTAGACTATCTATTTATTTCCACCAACCCTTACCTTACCCTTTCCCACCCCCCTCCCCTATTTATTTGGTTTTATCTATATCAACCGTTTTGCTCACTCACTTACTTTGATCACTCACTCAGTCGCCCATTCAACCACCCCCACCACTACACCTACCATACTCACCAGCATCCTACTCCCTACCCCTCTGTTGTTTTTGTTGTTGTTCTTCTTTGCATTCATAACTCCCACCACACAATGTCCCAATCTCAAACTACTGCTAAGTTCCAATTACACAGCACCCTGTCTTCCTCTTTGGAAGAACCTCCTTCCCCCACTCATAGCGCCAGCAATAGCAGCAGCCAACAGTCTAGAAACGAAAAATACCATAAAGCCATTAAAAAATCATTAAATAAAATGTCCTTTGCTGCTCCAGCAAACTATTCAGAAAATGACATCTTTGAAAGAACCTGCCAAAGTCACGGCAACTTAATCAACCCAGGCACCCCCTCCCACTACAATTTAGAAAACTACACTTCTCCCGTCTTGGACACCATCACTAATAACCCTTTGAACGCAGTCACCTTGAACTGCTTCTGTGAAGAAGAAGACGATAACGAAGAAGACGACGAAAACGCACAACAGCCTTACACTGGGCCTTCGTCATCTTCATCACAACAACACAACCACCTCGACAAAACCTCATCCATCCCTGAACAACAAGAACAGATCAACCACCATGAGGACACCAGCAGTCATACTCCACCGTTCATTCGTCCAAGAGCTAGAAGTATCATTTCACAATCTTTGATTTCTACATTGAACCACAAGAATAACACCAGCAGTGCTAATCGTGGCTATTACAATCATGGCAGTGGTGCCCCTCATATCCACCCATCTGCGTCAACCACGGGTGTTGCGTCGTTGTCCTTCCACCCGGTTGCCAAACGACTGAAGAGTTATGCCGGTCAAACTCATGTTATCAAAGATAAAGTCGATGCCAATGCCATTGATTTTTATTCATTTGCTGATATGAACCAAAAGGAAAATGAACAAGAATCATACGCTACAACCACCATCAGTGCGAAGGATTACGTTGGAAGATTTTAATCACTAAACAAAGAGATGTGAACGCTTTTTTATATACATATTTTACATACATACAAAAATATATTATTGATTAAAAAAAGAAAACTACGACTGGTTGATGTTGAGTTGTTCGGATGTCAAGGGGTTCGCGGAAGACAAAAAAAAAAAGACAGCCCTGGGTGGTTCCGTCGTATAATTCTCTCCCACGCAAAGCGCGAGAGGGCTGGGCGAAAGAGAGAAAAAAAAAAAAGGCGTGGACAGTGCCACATTTCTCGCTTTATGGTTGGCTAGACCTTTCAAAACGAAGGGGTTGTTGCCACGATCTGTACATCTTGACACGAAGGAGGTAGGATCATCCAAGATCTGCCGCCACATTGTTGATTGTCGTCTACACGTGCTGTCAAGAATGCCGTCCCCACACACACATACACGCACACACAACGCGTCCCCATTGTAGGTAGGTCACCCACAAGGCTTGGAGTATCCCTCAACAAGGCGTTTTCTTGCAGCCAAAAAAAAAAACACGAATCTCGCAAAAAGTGTCATCTTTGTAATGTACATATATTCGCCAACTTGAAATTACTTTAATCCACCCACTTCTCACCAGTCAAACTCTCGTAAGCTTCAACGTACTTCTCCTTGGTCTTGGTCACGATATCTTCCGGCATAGCAACGCCATCTTTGCCAGCCACGCCAGTCTCAGTCAACCAGTCACGCAAGAACTGCTTATCGTAAGACTCCTGGCCCTTGCCAACCTCGTACTTAGCCGCATTCCAGAACCTAGACGAGTCCGGAGTCAAGACCTCATCAACAAGAACAATATTATCGTCCTCGTCCAACCCAAACTCAAACTTCGTGTCGGCGATAATGATCCCCTTCGTAGCCGCGTAATCCCTAGCACGAGTATACAACTCGACCGCGATCTTTTCGACCCGGTCACACAACTCCTTGCCCACGATTTCATCCGCCTGCTCCTTCGAGATGTTCTCGTCGTGCTCGCCCTGCTCAGCCTTCGTCGACGGCGTGAAGATCGGTGGCTCGAGCTTCAGCGACTCCTGGATCCCCTCGGGCAACTTCTTCCCATGCACCGTCCCGGACCGGACGTACTCCTTCCAGCCAGAGCCCGTGATGTAGCCCCTGACAATGACCTCCAACGGGATCAACTTCAACTTGCGCACAAGCAACGCCCGGCCGGCCAATTGCGCCCGGTATGGCTCCAACTGCGGGTACTTGGCAAAGATGTCCCCGGGGACCAAGTGGTTTGCGATGGGCAAGAAGTCGAACCAGAACTCCGATAACTTGGTGAGGATCTTGCCCTTGGCGGGGATCCCGTTGGCCATGATCACGTCGTACGCGGAGATACGGTCGGTGGCGACGAATAAAAGCGTGCTGGGGTCGACTTGGTAGATGTCTCTGACTTTACCCCTGGCAATTAATGGAAATGTGCCTTCTAAGTTGGTTGATGTCATGATAGTGTGTGTGGGTGTAGTTAGGGGGGAAAGGAAAGATGAGGTAGTTGACTCGGGGTGGTATTTTTTTTTTTTGTTCCAATTCTAGTGAGTTTTTTTTTTTAACTTCTGAGATTAAGGAGTGAGATGGGGGAGGGAGTGAAAAATTAAGTGATGGGAGAGAGAGGTGGGTATGGTTTCCTAATTGGGAAGTCTATGTAATGCACACAATTTGGTCCTGCTTTTAATCGGGGGGCTATTGTTCCCATGTGTATCCAGAAGAGCGAGGCAGGCGTTACACTACAACAGTTGACGCCTTATAACAGACACGTCTTGAACAAGGGATTACAAAATAAAAGGAAGGGCAACCGACAAAGGGTGTGGCCAGGGTGGAGGAACGTCAATTGAGCATTGCATATCAAAAACACACCCTGGTGTGGATGAGATAGTAGAAAGTTTAAAGGCAATGGTTGGTATTCTGTCGTTAAAAATGAAGAAAAAAAGTTTAGTTAGGGGAATTACTCTGGAAAATATCAAACTCTGTAGAAATGTGGTGGGTGGCGGTGGTGGTGGTGGTTGGGCGTGGTGGTAGAGATGGCGGTGGGTCACTGGTAGGTCCCGCCCTACGCCAAATGCACAGAAAAAAAAAAATTTCAGACGGGCGACAGCGACTGAGGCAGAGATGAAAATTTTTCTTCACCTAAACTCTCAGACAACCAACACTAAGAGAAAAAAAAAAACGGCCAGAGATTTTTCTTCTGCTTCTCCTTTGTCTTTTTAATTCCAACTTTTCCAACTAACAACAACCAACCCACTCAGAACTACACTTTATCATCCACTGCCTTACACATCTCACACCCTCCGCCCATCTCCATCTGCAATACTATTACCAACCCTACCTTACCCACCCCATCCAACAACTTGACTTATACCCACTCACACACCCTCCCACCTCACACCCTACATCCTTTTTACTCCCCACACATTCCCATCTTAATCCCATCTTCAAATCACTGTCCCCCATCCTCCATTTAAAAAATTTTTAAACATATACCACACATATATACCTACTCATACACATCTACCTACAACCACTCATACCTCCCTCTCCACCCCTCCTCATTACACACCCACAATGACTGAATCATTATTTGATACCAATTTCACTTCAGAAAACGAACCAAAACCAGAACAACCCACTGAAGAATCAACCACCGCCAACACTGCCAACACCAACACTACCACCACCACCGTTGACCCTACTGCAGAAGACATCACTGCCGCCGACGCATCCACAGAATCTCCAGGAGACGCCACCACCACCTTCGCTGCTGATCAATCCACTTCCTTACCTTCTTTACAAGACAAGTCCAATGTCGATGCCTTGATCAACTACCGTGTCTTGGTGTCTGCCAAAGAAGCAGGCTGCCTCATTGGCACCAACGGCCAGGTCATTGACTCCATCCGTGGCGAGACCAACACCAAGGCAGGAATCTCGCGTTTGGTTCCTGGCAGCCACGAACGTATCTTGACTGTTTCTGGTAGATTGGATGACTGTGCCAAGGCATTGAGCTACTTTGCCCAGGCATTGATCAATGCCAACATTGAAAGCTACAATTACTTCCCATTGAAGCAGTTGTCATCGACCCCCAACACGGAAGAAACAACCATTTTGAGATTGTTGATTCCAAACACCCAGATGGGCACCTTGATTGGATCCAAAGGCGCTAGAATCCAGCAGATCCAGACAAAATACAACATCTCCATGATTGCCTCCAAGTCATTCTTGCCCGGCTCAAACGAGAGATTGGTTGAGTTGCAAGGAAGCGTCGATGACTTGTATGACTCATTGCGCGTCATTTCTAGATGTCTCATGGAGGACTTCAGCTCTATAGTTGGCGTCAGCTACTATGTTCCAAGAGGTGGCAATGGCGGCGGCAGCGGTGCCAATAGTGGTGGTGCTAACAGCTCTTCTACTGGAGGTGCAGCTGGCGGAAGCGCAACTGGTGGCGGATCTGCTAAGAAGGCCACTTTGACTTTCCCTAACGATATCGTTGGTGCTTTGATTGGGAAACTGGGGGCTAGAATCAATGGTGTTCGTAAGATCACTGGAGCCACTATTGCAATCAGTGATGGCGGTGAAGACGAAAGAGTGTTCACCATAACTGGATCCGCTCAGGCTGTTGAAAAAGCTAAACAAATGATCTACCAAAACTTCAAGAGAGAAGAAGAAAGAAGAAATGCTGAGTGATTGATTGAGAATTGAGTCTTGCTTTAGTAATCCAAGTGTATAGTTAAAAAAGAAAATAGTTTTATAATAGTAATAATAGTATATATATATATATATAATCGCAGTAGTAGTCACTGTAGCTAGTCTCTTTTCAAGTTCTTTTTAGCCCTGATCAACCTAGCAATAGTCTTCAACACACTTCTTTGCTTGAAATGAATCTGGACTCCCAACTCCGTCAACCACAACGGGATAAAACGACTCACCCAATGCAAGAAATAAGCCCTGGCACCATGATAAAGATTAAACCCAGGGTCCCTCCATCTCGTGATATCCCTAACCACCTCCTTCGCATACTGCTGCGGGGAGATATTCAAATCACGACTCATGCTAGCCGAGCTATTCATCGAGTCGTACACCCCAGGGACGTCAAAGTAGGAGTCCGCAAGCGACGACTTGACATTCGCGTCACAGATCGCGGTGTCGACCCCGCCCGTGATCACGCTGTGCACACGGACGCCGAACGGGGCCATCTCGCCATGCAACGTCAAGGCATACGCATCGATCGCGGCCTTGGTCGAATTGTACGCACTCACCCAGCTCAACGGCACGCGCGCCGCCACCGACGACGTGTACAAGATGGTGCCCTTGGCGTTGATCACGAACGGCGCAAAGTGCTTCGTCATGTTGATGTGTCCAATCACGTTGACTTGAAAGATCCGGTCCAAGTCGTCCTCGGGGATCTCGATGGCGGGGCCCGCGATGGATATCCCAGCGTTGTTGTAGAGCACCGACAAGTACCCGCCCGTGATCTCCTGGACCTGGTCGCGAACACGCTTGATGTCGTCAAGGGACGTGATGTCGAGCGGAAGGGAAAAGATGCCGTACTCTTCTTCTAAGGGCTTCTGGGCGAAGAGAACTGGCTCGGGGGAACACCCAATGACTTTGTAGCCCTTCTTGGA
This sequence comes from Candida sp. AC06, assembly GCA_026724345.1. Taxonomy (NCBI): domain Eukaryota; kingdom Fungi; phylum Ascomycota; class Pichiomycetes; order Serinales; family Debaryomycetaceae; genus Candida; species Candida sp. AC06. The sequence continues at coordinate 12,643 of JAJSEA010000107.1, forward strand.
GAGCTCGATGGCGAGGTTGTACCCGATACCGGAGGAGGCACCGGTGATTAACGCGTATTTTGGAGTTCCTGTCATGGTTCGGAAATGAAAACGACGTGAAGTGGAAGAAGAAGGATGATGGGGAGGATGAGATTTTTTTTTTGTTCAAAGAGAGTTATGAGTGGTTATTATAGCGGAAGAAGTTACATGTTCATGTACACATGATTTATCCCCTCAATTGCTCCATGTGAATTAAAGCATTAAGTTTTTTATAAGGTGCCAAATATTTTTTTGTTGGCCCCTGGGATGTTAGGCAAACTACGCGGGTGTTTCTATGTGTGCGTCGATTGGGGGCTTTTTTTGGGTATGTCATGTGACTAAGTTGTAGATTTCCGGATTTGGTAAAAACAGGAACTGGATTGCTGTATGTGTTAAGTGTGTACGTACGCACTGATAAGGTGGGAATCCAGTTTTGGGTCACGATGAGGGGAGCTCTAAAATCTCGAGGGGAGGGCTGGTGATAATTGACCTGCCCTGTGACTTAAAAAAACAAGGGAGAGGGCAGTAAACAGCACAATGGGAAGATACTCGAGTATAGGACCCACTTGGCATCATCAGAGGAACACAATGCAAGATATCTGGGTTGGTATGGTTTGCACATCAGTTGACAGTGGTTTTAGTAATTGATTAGGTAGAGACAGAGCTGTCTTGCTAGGGGGGGGGGGGGGGGCAGGGGCAGTTGTTGCACGTGAGCAATACCCGATATCTGGTAAAGGTTTTTCTTTGACAACCACCCACCATTCACACCACGAGACAACACTGTTGGTTTTGTGTCACGTACTCCTTATCAAGTGACACATGGACACGCACTTTTACAACACGTATTATTTTTTTTTTTTTCTGTTGCTTCTGTTGCTTTCTTTCTGGGTGTGTGTGTGTGTGTTATCACGAACAACTCTCTGCTGCTTTTCCCCTCTTGCACTTTTTCCTCTGTGTAATCTTTCTTGCCTCCCCAGACAACCAACCCTCCCACCACTTCTTACTACTTCTTTAGTTGCCACCCCCGAGACAACCGACTGCACCATGTCCTACTCATACTCATCATCTTACCACCAACTAGTCGAAGCAACCACAAACACCTCCACAGCAAACAGGAAGAAGTTCTCTCCACACCCCCTGATTTACGATCTCTTGAGCCATCCTGACCTAAACATCATCACTCCCACACCAGCAAGACCCACAAACAGCACCCTCATGAGAACAACAGGCACCACAGCCACCAACTCGACCACTCCCACACCCACACCGCCTCCAATACCACTGGATTTCACGAGGATGTTGACCCCAGATCAGTTTGGCATGAGCACCTGGCAGAACATTGACGTGCGCGTGCCCCCAGATAGCATCTTGTCGTCCGAGGGCGAAGACCTCGACCTAGAGGACATTGACCCATCCCACGTCATGGTGTTTGAATCAGAGGAGGAGGGGGAAGAGGAGGGAGAAGACGGCGAAGAGAACACATTCATCATGCCTAGAATGTCTGTTAGCTCGCAGGGCAAGAATAACTCATTGACCACAACAGCGAGCCACAACAACATGGCGGTGAATAGCAGCACGTTACAGGCGTCATGCACGGCTAAGACGGAACTAATTGTGATTGTCCGGAGCACTCAAGAAGAAGACCTCGGGTCGTTTAACGACCCCTTGGGGTTGCTAGACGGATGGAACGTGATTTATAGCTTCTTGGTTGGAATTGGCCTTGGATTGGGCTTCGGGTTTGGGTTCTTTTACTAGTAAAGAAAATGACTAGCTAGATTCTTACAATATAGAGATGCTATATTACAGAGTTAGTGTGTTTTAAGGTTCTTTTGGTTTTGGTTTTGGTTTTGGTTTGTTTTCTGGTGAAATGAAACCGCTGTGTTGATATTGTTTGATTAAAAAGGAGGAGGTAGCAGAATACCTAAGGTTTTTATTTCATTTCTATTAAGTTAATACATAAAGTTCATTGGCTACATCACCACGTAATCAACTGCCTCGCTGATGCGGAGTCAAGCCCCAGGCAGATCGATGTGTTTATTCTAAATCTGGTAAGAATATAAACCTCCACCTATACGTTTGCCGCAAAAAAAAACTTATCTATCAAATCATTAATATATTATAATTATTAAATACTAAACAAAATCAAGCCAAAACACCCAATCAGAACCCAACAGCATCTTTGAAATCCTGCTCCGTGATGTTCGAACGAGCACACATCTGCTGGAATATGCTATTCAGCAAATTGAACAAGTTCCACGGCGTGTCAAACTCCCTGATCTCACCCTTATCCAACACCAAAATCCGGTCATAGTTAATGATCGTCTTCAACCGGTGCGCGATACACAAGATCGTGCAGTCCCTGAACTCCCTGATGATGGTGTGTTGGATCTTGGCATCCGTTTCGTAGTCCACGCTCGAGGTGGCTTCGTCGAGGATCAAGATCTTGGAGTCCCGCACGAGCGCCCTCGCGAAGGCAATGAGCTGACGTTCACCAAGGGAGAAGTTGGACCCTTCGTCCTCGACCGTCTGATCGAGATGGAACTTGTGGAGTGCAGCGACATCGTTGGAACTGTCGGTGTCTGACGAGTCGTGGGATGGTGGATGTGTGGTGGTGGTGGTGGTTGCTGGTGGTGGTGGAATTTGTTTCTTGACGGCATCAAGACGTGATTCTTCAATTAACCCTGTCCGTCTTAACGCATCCCAGAGTTTATCATCAGGGTGTTCATGGAACGGATCCAAGTTCTTCCTAATCGTACCACGAAACAACACCGGGTCCTGGGGGATAATGGACAACTTCGACCGCAAATCTTTCAAACCTAGCGTGGAGATATCGACTCCGTCAATGACAATCTTCCCCGACAGCAACTCTGCCAAACGGTACAACGCCGTCATGATGGACGACTTACCGGCACCCGTACGACCACAGATCCCGATCTTCTCCATTGGCTTCGTCGCAAACGTCACGTCTTTCAAGACTAGCGGCAAGCCCGGCCTGTATGCCAACGAGGCGTGCTGGAAGTCAATTACACCTTGGCCTGGCCAGGATGGAGGCGGCGTGTTCTCCGTGATCACGTAAGGCGCTTCCTCCGGTAAGTTTGTAGCGTAGCTGTATAATCTCTCAGCCGAGTTCATTTCGTTCTCGACTTGCGTGAAGGTTCTAATCAACATGGATAACTGACCGGCGATCTGGAACACGTACGACACGATTAAACCAACGGATGAAGCACTAATGTTGAACACACGGTTGACACAAAGCAACGCAATCAACAAGGCAAACAAACACGCAAGGAAGTCCATGTGGATAGCGAGCCAACGCTGGTTGGCGATGGTCACGTAGTATGCTTCGTTCATCTTGTCAATCAAGTAGTTGTTCTTCTCCAAGAACCTATTGGTGGCCTTGTACGCCTTGATGGTGCTCATACCGCTCAAGGTCTCGTTGAAGTTGTTGTAGACTAAGGAACGTTGGATGGCTTCAAGACGCTTGATCTCTCTGGCGGATGCCTGGTAGTAGTTCGAGATACTGACAAAGATAATACCCAAGAATGGAATAGCAATGGCGAACCACGGAAGGTAGACGATACACAAGATCAAAACACCGATAATATTGGCTAACGTGAACAAAAAGAATCTCAACTGGTCACCAATCTCATTATCCAATGTGTCGGTATCCTTAGTGAAACGATTCAAGATTCTTCCCATGGGCGTTGTGTCCATAAAACTCATCGGAGCATGCAACACTCTCTTGATGGCCAAGACGTTCAACATGACAGAAGCGGTGTTGGTGATGTAGACCAAGATGATGAACTCACATGTCAAAAGGATGAACGATAAAAAGGTAAACATGATATAGATGCCAATATAGACCTTGTCCGGTTGGTCAAACTTGTGGCCCGTCCAGAAGGATAACCAGGTATTGGTGAAGATCTGACAAAAGGTAGCCAACACGATAAATACAAGCAACACGGGCATGATAAGCCATGGAGTGAACTTGCCGGATCCTAAACTGATGTACTGTTGGTACACTCTCCAACTGATGGCATTGACTGCACGCTCTTCAGCGTCAATCAACTTACCTGATGCGTTTTCATCCACATTGAACTCACGGTGACGTCCTTCTTCGTCCTCAGGCTCAGTGCGTTGAGTGATTTGTCTCTGGATCAACTTCCTTTCTTCTTCAATCTCAGTGTCTTCATCCTCTTCGGCTGCTGCTTCTGCGTCATCATCGTCATTCTCCTGTGTAGTGTGACTCATCAAGTTCTTAAAGTTATGATTCGAAGCGTACAATTGATCAAGGGTTCCCACTTCAGCGGACCCAGTACCAGTAAGAAATACAACTCTATCAGCAGCACCAATCAACGACAACTGATGCGTAGCAAGGATCCTCGTGTTATCCTTCAACAACCCCAAGATACAATGCTCGACGATGTGTTTCCCGACCCTTGCGTCCACGGCCGAAAGCACATCATCCAAAAGGATAATCTCGCTCTCGGCGTACACGGCACGCGCCAAGTTGATTCTGGCCTTCTGTCCACCACTCAAAGTGATACCACGCTCACCAATCTCGGTCCTGTCCCCAGCGGGCAAGATCTCCAAATCGGCCTCGAGCGCACACGCGTAAATGACCTTGTTGTACTTGTCCTCGTCCCAGGGCTTGCCGAATAAGATGTTCTCCTTGACCGTGGTGTTCTGCACCCATGGCTGCCCGCACAAAAGCAAGGACCCATTAACGTCAACGGAACCAGAGGTGCGTTTCATGAACCCGGAAATGGCACTGAGCAAGGAAGACTTACCGGACCCGATCAAACCTGTGATCACAACGAATTCGCCCTTGTTGATCTTCAAGTCAATGTCTCGCAAACCGGTGAATACAACTTCGTCCTCGGAGGTATCGGTAGTTGATGAGTCGTGTTCTTTGGAGGAGTACTTTTCACTGTGGTAAATATGAGACGTAGCAACAGTGGCTTGGTCTTTTTCATGAACTTCGCCATGGTGATCATCTTTGTGCTCTGTGATTTCATTGTTCTTCTTGTCACCACTGCCGTACTTCTTTTCATTCTCTTGCTCTTCTTCGTCGGGTGCAAACACCTCCCATTCGAAGTCAGCATGGTCGATCTCAACTGCAATACCTTCTTTCTCCATCAAGTCTTGCTTCTCAGGGGCAGCTTCGATAGCATTTTCCCTCTCGTCGATCTCACCTTGCGCCATGAACTCACCCACACGGGAAATACCCATGAACGCATCAGCACCACTAGCAAGGGCCATTGGCAAAAGGAACACCTGCTGGGTCAAGGTGTTATACAAGGAAAGCGACGAGAAGATAGATGCTGGATCTCTTCCATGTGCCGTAGTAGTGTACAAGACCAAGAACGCCGTCATGGACGCAAACAACGTCAAGGACATAGCAAACGACGTCACGATATTTCTCAACACTTGCATTCTGTAAATGATCTTCATTTCCTTCTTACGCACATCCGATATGTTCTCGTGGTATGGAGGCTCCCAGGAGTAAAACTTGATCACTTTCAAATTGTTCAAGACTTCCTTGATGTAGTTCACACGGGCATCGGTGAAGAAGTTCGCCTTCTTTCTGTACGCAAACAACTTACCTGTAGAAAAGGCAATCCCGACCATGAACACCAACAAGATAGCCACACCGATCAAGGACACGGCCCCGATGTTGTCACACAAGATACCAATAGCAATGCCGATCGGTATGGGGAACACGATCAAGAACGGCTGGAACCCAAGAGCAAAGTCAATTCTCGCCAAATCAGTACCCAACATCGAGGTGATCTTACCCGATGAGTACTTGTGTCTCGCCTGGGCATCCAACTTGAACGACTTATCTAGGAGCGCCTTTGTCAACACGGCCTTAGCCTGGGCACCCGTGAGCATGGAGCGGTAGAAGAAATGGTTGATGAGGACACCGATGATGAAAACAAGAATGGCCGCCCCAAAGGAGTACCCGAGCCCCTTGCCTATTCCTGGCTCGTTTCCTTGAGCTTTTGATTCAACGTAAGCAATCAACTTCTTGGATAACAATGGCAAGGTGGTCTGGCCCGTGTTACTCAAGGCTAAGCATACGCACGCCCAGGTGTATTGCCACTTGAAGGTTTTGGCTAATGCCCACACGGTGGTGAACTTCGATAATTCATAGTCGGCCAAGTCATCCTCTGGGGCCACGGACGAGGACTCGGGTGTCTCGCCTCTGGCTTTGCATTTCTGCGCGATGTGCTTCTGCCTGGCGCGAGCAATGTCGTGGGTCATGTAGTTGTAGAATTTGTCAGCCATGGTCTGGACCTTGATGTCGTCGGTCAAGTAGAACAAGTCATCGGGCTGCAAGGTCCGCTTGTACCCTGTCTGCATCACGGGGGACAACCACCAGAAGAAGATCTGCTTGAAGATGTTGGTATGTCGGTCCGGGTAGGGTCTGCGCTCCTCTTCCGTGGGGATGGGCGGAACTTTTTTGGAGAGCATGAAACTCAACATTCGTTTCTGACGCTGCAAGGCATCTTGGTTTTCAAGATGTGCAGGAGATGTTTCTGTGCCCATGCTTGGTAGAATCTAGGGGTATTATGGTTGTGAGTTTTCTCTAAAAAGGGTGATGGGGAGGGCTGCTCAATAATGGTGCTAAAAAAATTTACCTGGTGACCTTCACTCGCATTTATATTGGAAATTTCATGCACCCGCCAATTGTGATTATTCCGATTGCCATTACACTAAAGCTCTCCCACGGTGTTAACGGATTTATCTCCATGGCACAAAACACCTGGGTTAAGCCAGAACCCACATGCGGCAAGAAATTCACTTTTCCCCCAGGCTGAGACAGAGCACACACAGAGAGGACAGAGCTAAGCCCATCCAGAGTTATCCGCTTTCCTTTTTTCCTCGTCCGCTTCCCATGGCATTACCTCCGTGTGGGTGTTTAATATTATTAAGGCTTGTTGACTCATAGGCTTATTATCAACAAACACACATGGGGAAGGTGTTACTCACTAATTTCACGTTCGATTGACAACGGCTTAGTTGGGTTTAGGAGGCGGCACCGGATCGAACGACGTCAAAACCCGGAAGACTGGGAGCGAAAGCAAGGGAGGAAGGAGGTTGTGCAGAACAATGGGGGAATTAAGTATTCAAGAAAAATGGCGATAACAGGTCTAAACAGCGATGACAGAAACAATCCCAGCAATGTCTATAGCAAAACTCAAAAAAAAAAAAAATCAGCAATGGAAGTATGGAAAGTTTTCCGCCTAACGAGACGGCTCTAAATTAAAATACCAGGCATCTCGCTGGTTGGTTGGTTACACAAAGCTTTTATCTTTCTAATTTAAATGTAACGTGTAAGTCTAAACCATGTATGAATCTGCAGACTAGGAACCCATTTCCATGCTCCCGTCCCATCTGCTTCGTCTTTTCTTGTTCCGTCTTTCTCATTATTATTTCTGCTCTTCGGTCGAAAGTTTATTATCGCCGAGATCATCGTAACTCTAGCCATTCCCAACCACCCCCCATCACAAGTGCTTGCTTTCATAGTGGCGATTAAACCCCTTTAAGTCCGTGTACATGGCACCGCAAGTCTTGCACTTTCTTTTCAACCGCTTATCCACAAACACGTTCACGAACTGCCCAACGTATTTCGGCATGTTGGATTTGTTGTACACCAAATGGACTTCCTCTTCGGGATCACTCACGGATAGGAAATCAAGCACGGACTTTACTTGAGCCACGTCCTCGTCATCGTCGCTGGAGTCATTGGTATAGTCGTAATCGTAGTCACTGCTGTTAGGGACCACAACCCGCTGCATCTTCGTTTTCTTCTTCATCTTCACGGCGGTAACTTTAGCGGCGATAGTTGGCTTACGACCAGGGCCTTTCCCACGAGGCTTTGGGGCACTAGTCTCTTCCACATGAGCGACAGTCGGCTGGGAATCGACAAACTTGATGATGCTCTGGGCCATGATACGAGGGATCTGTGGGACGTCGTGGGTCGGCGGGTAGTCCAGGAACGGCAGGAGTGGGTTGGTAAACTGGACCTTGGACCGTAACTCGAGTCGTTTCAAACTCGGCTTGCTTTCCGAACAAGAACCAAAATTAGTATGATTGGATTGGATTGGTGGGTGTATATATGGCGTAGTTGGGTGCTACTTACTTGGTTGACATTGTTTTGGTTGCAAGAAACCCAACGGGAGAAAAAAATTCTGGGTGGCCCAGTCCGTATTAGTAGATCGGGTTTATCACTCGTATAATCATCGGCATTTGCAATGTGGGGGGGTTGGCAGGGTATGCTGCAAATCGAAGCATAACCTCTATATCTGTAGTTCTCTGCCTTGTTCTGGCCCATCCCCAAAGCGGTAAAAAAGCCTAACCTTAATCGAGAAACCCAGAAGAGACTATCGTCGCAGATTGGGGCGATAATTCCGTTAATCCAACGGTCGCTCTCCTACATCCCCACAATGCCACAGTTTTCATGATGGTTCCCACCCGAAAATTATAAGCACACGCCAATTGGCAAATTGGTTATCACAGTTTCATGATTGCCACTTGCATATCCCCAGAGGTGTGAGCACACACATCGTCCACCACTCCAAGTGGACAACTTCCAACTTTCCCTTCTTCTTCTTCTTTTCCCACATCAACTATGCCGACTACCAACAAGCGTCAAAAGACAGACACCAAACCCAAGCCCAAACACCTCATCCTCAATGCATTCGACATGATGTGCCCCTCGCTCCAGAACCCAGGGTTGTGGCAACACCCCAAGGACAAGTCGCGGGACTATAACACGATCGAGTACTGGACCAACCTTGCGCAGCTCTTGGAACGCGGCAAGTTCAACGCACTATTCATCGCGGATGTGCTTGGCGGGTACGACGTCTACAATGGACCACGCAACATCGACGCCGTTGCTAGATCAGGTGCGCAGTGGCCAGTCAACGACCCGCACGCCGTCATCCCCGCCATGGCGGCCGTGACCACGAACCTTAGTTTTGCCGTCACGTCCAGCACGATCAGCGAGGCGCCGTACCACTTCGCGCGACGCTTGGCGACGTTGGACCACTTGACTAAAGGCCGTGTCGGGTGGAACATCGTGAGTTCGTACTTGGACTCCGCGGCCCGCAACTTGTTGAATGGACAGGAGTTGACCCCGCATGGGGAGAGGTACGACCGGGCCCAGGAGTTCTTGGAGGTGGTGTACCAGTTGTTCTTGTCCTTGTGGGCCGACGACGCCGTGGAGTTGAAAGACGGGGTGTTCTCGAACCCGGACAAGATCAGGGAGATCAATTATGAAGGAAAGTATTTCACTGTTCCTGGTCCTAGTATCACGGAGCCAACGCCACAGAGAATGCCGCTTATTTTGCAGGCTGGTGCGTCGAAACGGGGCACGGAGTACGCGGCGAAGAACGCAGAGGTGGTGTTTGCGAGGGGGTATACTCCGTTAGGGTTGAAGCATGTTATTGACAAGTTGAGAACTGCGGTTAAGGAAGCAGGCAGAGAGCCTGACGACGTGAAAGTCTTGCAGATGGTCAATGTCATTGTTGCACCTACGCACGAAGAGGCCGTTGAGAAATACAACGACTTTAGACAGTACGCGGATAAAGAAGGCACCCAGGGTTTGTTTGGTGGCTGGACCGGCATCGACTTGAGCAAATACGAATGGGATGAGGAGCTTGAGAAAGTGGACAGCAACTCCGTCAAAAGTACCACTGAGCAATGGACGACTCCGTTGCCCGGGGATCCACCAAACTTGCGCAAGACGAGGGCATTAGTCACTGAGAGATTAGAGCTTGGCACCGGGATATTGATCGTTGGTGATCCTAACGAAGTCGTTGATGAGTTGATCCGCTGGCATGAGATCTCCGGTGTCGATGGGTTCAATTTCATCTATAGTATCACGCCTGGAAGTTTTGAGGACTTGGTGGAGTACGTGATCCCGGTGCTCCAGGAAAGAGGGTATGCGCAGAAGGAATACCCGAAGGAAGGGTTGACGTTCAGAGAGAATGTGTTTGGTGTGGGTAGCACCTTCTTGAAACCTAATCACCCGGCGTATGGGTTGAGATGGAGAGCCGGTGAGACCAAGCCGGAGTTTGAAGAGAGGTTGAAAGGAGTGTTGGAAGAGAACTTCGGTAAATAGGGGGAAGAGACACCACAATACATACTATGTTTTTTCATATGCATTAGATTTCAAGCGGAATATGCTCGGAATTAAGGTACCATCGTACGATTTAGGTGTAGGGTTATCCCTCATCGAATCGGCTGCAAACGCTGGAAAATTGTGGCTGCAATTTTTTTTTAGTCTGCGGATCTCGCGTTATTAACTAAGGATCCACAGTAAGATAACGAAAATTACATACTGCCCCTGGATAAAATTATAAATACCCACTCCTGGATCCTAAAAAAAAGATCCTTAGATCGATTGCTTCATCACACTATTTAGTTATGCCTGTCGCAGCTAGCAAATACAACTTGCGTCCATTTGTCGAAGCGCCATTGTCGTCTTCGTCAACGAAACCCATCGAGTTAGAAGCAATTGACTTGTCGCTTTACAAAGAGGGTCCAGAGAATTTACCTGTCCGTAAACAACTCGCTGCCCAGATCGAGCGTTCTTTGTCCACTTACGGGTTCATCACCGTCACCAACCATGGTTTCCCGGTAGAGAAACTCGACTTTCTCAAATCCTTAGCGCAGGGTATCTTGGAGACCCCCTTGGAGGAACAAAAGAAGTACCTTGCCGGGGCATTGAAGTCTGATCTAGAGGACAGGTCCGTGTCTGTGGGAGCCGAGCGCGGCAGCGGGTTCAAGCCAAAGGGGTACTGGTCAATGCGGAATGGGGTTGAGGACTCCATCATCCACTACAACTTCAACAACATGCAGCAATCGCTGTTCTTCGACACCGAGAAGAACAACTACCCGGACATCGTCAAGGACCACTTGGACGACGTGGCGGAATACTACCGGTTCTTGCACGGGGACGTCTTGCGCAAGTTGTCCAACTTGTCCGACCTCGTGTTGGAACTCCCCGAGGGATACCTCTACGAGAACTACTTCAAGGTGATTGACGGCGACATCCCTGGGTCTGGCGGCGGTGCTGGTCGGTTCATGCTCTATGAAGGAATGGACCCGGAGGACTCTAAGAAGGTCGAGAACACCTGGCTCAGAGGTCATTCCGACAGCGGCGGGTTTACCTTCATCACATCGCAGCCTATTCTTTCATTGCAGATCAGGGATTACTATACCGGAGAATGGAGTTACGTCGGGCATACCCCAAACGGGTTGATTGTGAACATTGGGGACGCAATGGAGTTTATCACTGGCGGGTACTTCAAGTCGTCGATCCATAGAGTCGTGGGTCCACTGGATGACCAGAAGGAGTACCGCAGATTGGTGTTGATTTATTTCAGCAAGCCGAACGACACGTGTATCATGGACCCGGAGCCTTTGAAGTCGCCAAAGTTGGAGAGGTTGGGTATAAGCAAGCCGAAGGAGTGGGAGAATATCAACTTCCGGGCGTGGAATGAGGAAAAGTCGAGGTTGTTTGGCAAAAAGAAGGTGAATGATACCCAGTCCGAGGAACCGAAGTTGGTGTTGCTTTATGGAAGATTGCATGAGAGATGGCACCAGGCTGAGGCTGATTTTAGTTTAGAGGAGGCTCAGAAGAAGTTTGAGGTGATTAGATTAGATGCTGCGTAAATTGTCTATAGGAATCTAAATATTAGGAAGTCCCCTTCTCTGTGTCTTTTAGTAGACCAGCATCTGATAGTATCCGTTGTGCTCTGTGGTCAATAAACTTGTCTCTTGCGTTACCCACAAACTTCTGAACCTCGGACCTCTCCTGGAACTGCCCCGAGAACCTCTCAATCTGTTCCACCAACCTCCTAATCTCACTACTCAAAAAATACATTGTCTCATCAATAGGCTGCAACTTCTTCAACAACTCCTGGCTGCCTTCCACATTCTCCAACTTTTCAAACACCTTCTTTACCTCCTTTAATCCCGTCACCATCTTGGTTACTTTCGCAATCTCCAACTTCAACAACCTCCTCAACTGCAACTCCCTCTCTATCTTCTCACTCAACCCAGCAACCTTCTCATCCACTTCCTTCTTCTCTTTAATCATCTTCCTCTCAAACGTGACGTCTCTCTGGTGGTTCAACACCACCCACGGTATCAACTCCTTCGGCACGTTCAAGACGTTTCTAAAACAGTACAACTCAAACTTATCAAAATACGAATCCACAGTGGACTCCAACAATGTCTCGAGCTTGCCCACGCCCGTCTCGATCTCGTCCGTCGTTATCTCAGTGAACGCACCCGTGGTCTTGACACCCTGCTGCTCCTTGAGGTACGCCTCGATGGCCTCGGTGCCCTTGTACATGATCTCGTTCACCGCGTTGATGATCTCGTCTATGAGAACGAGCGGTGCAAAGCCAAAGTGCTCGGTGAGTATGGCAGTCGTTCGTGGATCTAGTGACTTGTCTGATGTGTCCGTCATTTGGCTAATGGTTGATGTGCCTTGGGGTTTGTTTACGTTTCGGGGAGGTAGGAGTTTTGTTTTGTTTTGATTTTTTTTGGTTGATGGTGGTTTTATGCGCGTGGGTGGAGGAGCCACGAGCAGGGCAAAGCTACGAGGAAGTGAATTAAGGAATTGGCTGTTTCTGGGAAGTGATTGGTGATTGAGATGAAGTGGGTGTGGTTTGTCGTGGTCCAGAAGTAGTCTTGGATGTGTTATCATGGGCTCGTAGCTAATAATGACATCATGAGTCCTAGCGTAATGTCAACACTGACCCGGTCAAATGATCCCACGAGATTCCCTCCTAAACAGGTACTATACCTATCCCTCGATGACTCAATTACATCCTCGTCCTACACCTCTTCCGGTTCCACTGATAAGCTAATCCCAATTCGACGCACGCAATCCAATGCCACAATTCCGCTGGTCTACCCCCGCAGTGTGTGGGGACTTCGTCAACTCCGTCGACCCAAACACTCCCCTCCCGATCCCGGACCCCAATTAAGCCAGGCACCAAAAGAAAAATTCCAATCTCCTTCCTTCCTCCCTTCCTTCCTTTCTCCTTATCAAACACCTCAACAACCAATTGTCATGCCACGAACATTACTCACGACAATCACACCCGCCGCCTACCGTGTTCTCCTCACCACCGCGAAGCCCAGCTCCACCCGCGTGGTCCCCATCGACGCCACCTGGTTCATGCCCAACGTTGCGCGCGACGCCCAGGGGGAGTTCCAGACGGAGCGGATCCCGCAACTGAAGTTCTTTAACTTGGACAAGTACGTTTCGCCCAGTGCGTACCCGCACATGTTGCCCGACGTGGCCGTGATGCGGGAAGCGTTCCGGGACTTGGGGTTGCGACAGACCGACTCGTTGGTGGTGTACGACAAGCAGGGCGTGTTTCTGAGCCCCCGTGCCGCGTTCACTTTCGCACTCTTTGGACACCCCAAGGTCTACTTGTTGGATAACTACTTGGGGTACAAGCTGTGCGAGTACCCGCTAGAGGAAACACCAGTGAGGGAGAACGGGCAGGCGGAGGAAGTGGAAGTGGAAGAGGAGTATGAGTTTGCGTTGACGCCGGAGCAACTCGCGGAGAATTACAGGAATCAGGTGGTTGAGTACGACGAGTTGTTGGAGTTGGTCAAGAGTGGTGGCGTCAAGGAGTACTTGTTGCTTGACGCGAGGTCGGAGGAGAGGTTTACCGGGGAGGCAGATGAGCCACGTCCCGGGTTGTCGTCGGGCCATGTGCCGGGCGCGGTTAACTTACCGTTTGGTAGGCTCTTGGACCCAAAGAATAACAACCAGTATAGATCGAAGGAAGAAGTGGAGGAGATCTTGAAGGAGTTGACGGGTCTTGATGACTTGAAGGATTTGTTGAAGAAGTACCCAAAGGGTGTTATTGTCATGTGTGGAACTGGGGTGACGGCGGTGATTTTGAAGTTTGCTATTGATTGTATCTTGAAATTGAACGTCCCGGTGAGAGTGTATGATGGAAGCTGGACGGAATGGGCCAGCAGGGCTCCATCAGAGTATATCCAAAAAGATGTCTAGGGTCTGGCTTTTATAGAAGCGTGGTTTAAAAGAATAATGTGACATTTATATTAAACTATAATAACAAAATAATAAAGGTAAAAAAGAGATAGATGGAGTGGGTGTAGGAGGGGGAGGCGGAGGTGGAGATTGAAAGCAGCCTACTTATAATTGAATACATATTTCTTCACCTTCTTCTCATAAAGATCATTTAATGCATCGTCATCAACAAACCATGTGACTTTACCAGCGGCACCTTCATTAACGATTGAACTTGGTAAACCTTTTTCTGGTCTTTCCATGATGATCTTGATAATAGGAGCTTTCGTCAAACCTTCAACAACAAAGCTTACTCTGCTCGAGTGGAGAATTATAGGAACGGACAAAGTGATTCTGTTTTCAGGGCCCAGAGGAGCGTTTGTAACTGGCAAGACCCAGGCCAATTTCTCTCGTAACTGTTCGCCGTGGTTGGGGAATAACGAAGCAATGTGTCCATCTGGAGCACAACCCAACAATAATAAATCAAACAAGGGCAACTTGACAGAATCCTTCTTGGCAAAGTTATTAATCAACTGTTTTTCGTAGTCGTCAGCAGCTTCTTGAGGATCGTCAATTAAAGCCTCGTTTATATGAAAGATGTTTGGCTTCTTTTCACCTTCAATCAAATCGAAAATCTCTCTCTTGGCCTGGCCATAATTGGAGTCTGGACTGTCAAACGGTACCAATCTCTCGTCAGCGAAATAAATATCCCACTTCTCCCATTCAATCGAGTCTTGTCTTGGGAGCAAGCCCTGATGCAAAATTTTGATCAACGAACCACCGGATATAGCAATCTTGAAACGTTGTTCCTGTTTCTTGTGGATCTTCTTTTCCTTCTTTGGTTTGCCACCACCGCCGGGGGCACCGCTGGCCGCGTTTGCTCCGTTATTGTTGTTTGCATTGTTGATGATGGGGGAGGAGCCGTTTCTTGGTAGTGGTGAGTTGAGGGCCGCCTTCATGGACGGAGTCAAGTCTATTCCACTCTGGCTGTGTCTTGGGCTGTGTATTGGCGTGTTCAATTGTCCTTTCTTGATCAATTCGATTTGCTGGAGATCGGTGGTGTTGTAGAGGGTCTGGTTCTGGGCAGTTATGATGTGGTCTGCGACTGCATCTGCGACACCTAAGAATTCAGGGAAGGAGTAAATCAATGGCACTGTTGTTGTCATTATGGGGGGTGTTCGTGTGAGTGGGGAGGGGGAGGGAAGTGAATGAGTCAATGAAGTGTGAATATGCGTGATGCAGATGGCAATGGGTGTGAGTAAGAATTGGGAGTTGGAAGATGTTGAATGGAAGGGTGAGTAATTAATTACCAGATGAGAAGTAGTTGCTTGTGGATGTGATTTGGTTGAGTTCTGTTGGAGGGGGAGTGTCCTGATAGAAGTGTGAGTGGGTAAGTAAGGTTTTTGTTTTTGCCCAAGGGGAATCAACGAAATTTTTCTTTTTTTTTTTTTTGTTTTTTATTTTTTGCTTGCTTTGGGTGGGCGTGTACCAGTGGTCAGAAGCACAGTATTATAAATACAGCGGCAAGTATTATCTCAACCACCAGGGAGTAGGAGTAGGACTAGGGCTAGAAGTATTTTATACTTGAAGGATGAGGAGTTAGTGATTCTACTCAATTGTGGTGTAATCCTAGAAAAATCAATGATCTTTAATGCCAACTCAAAAGCCTAAAAGACGTGGTTCCTCTGTTTAAAAAAAAAAAATGACTGATCATCCACAGAATGGTTAAGAGTCCCTTTGGGTAGAAGTGGTGTAGAGGCTTGTAGATAGTGAAACCAGAGGGAGCACTGGGAGTATTTATATGTGTGGAAACGACCCACAGTTTACAACCCCCAACCCCAACCCCAACTCACCCCCGTCGATTGGCATTCCTGCTTAAATTAGAAACTTAATCTAATTTAGGGACTAATTTATTGGGTGGTAGTACGACTACATGTATTGCAGCCAAAGGGGGAATTACCAGAGAATGTTTGATGTGCTTTGTACTGTGCCCTTTGTCTGGCCATTGTTGTAATCGCCATGTCTTATAATAATGCAGAACACCACCATCACACGGATTAATAACAATAAACTACAACCCACCCACCCACACTTCTATACAACTACCGACCCCTCTAAAACGCAAGCGTCAAACCCAATTGGGGGCAGCACGCAACATGTGGGTATTCATAACGATTTGTCAATAATCCTTCCGAGGAAAGAAGGTAGCGTGGGACAATCAGAACCCTTGGCTCTGGGCCCCGGAGCTGGACCCAGGAAAAAGGGGGCGCCAGACTTCATCAAAAGCAATTGAAATTTTCAAAGCAACGAGAATGTTACACCAAACAAGAGCACTGTATCAAATTTCATGGATGGATATCCCTCCTCTTTCCAATAATAGGAACGGTTGCATCCATACAGTTGACTTTACTACTGGACTATATCGTAGAGCAGTTGATGGAGGTTGCTTTTTTTTCTTGTAGCTTGGCATATGAAGATGGCCAGGGGGGCAGTGATGGTGTAAATATGTCCCTCTCTCTCTCTCTCTCTCTCCACCTCTTGATAAGGATCGACGATACTTTACAACCTGTTCTCGGAGACTCTACAATGGTGTTGGTGGGTGCTATCGATAAGCTTTCGAAAGCGGAAAAACGAGTAGCGCGAGGCAAAGCAAACAATGGGCCAAAGTGCACAAAAGATCCTTCCTTTAGTAATGGCGGCGTAAGAAGGAACAAGTTAACCCCCGAAGTCACGTGTGTCCCCCAAGGGACAATTACCACAGATACCTGGGTGTGGCACAGGATGAGTGATAAACCGGGGGCTCTAGTGTCTTCATCTAGTGTGTGTTGTTGATGATTTCCGATTCGAACGTTTACTTCCGGTTAACATTGCTATCGGATGTGGTGTACCGTTGTTAGAACCCCATAGAAAGTTCTTTAGGATTGCCATCGGCTGTTGAGGCTTCTCTGTTGAGTTTAAGGGGGGGCGTGTTGTATGATTACTGTGTCGTGCGTGCACCACACTAACAAAAGAAATACGGGGAGAGAGAAAGACAGAGGTTATTTAATCACGGAAATCTATTATGCCCTACGCTTTTCTTTTCACCCCCCAGAGACTTCTTTCTTTCTTTCCTCCAGCCCAAACAATGACAGTCGACAATTACTTTCAATTGACGTTTGAACTAGTTTCACGATACGTCAACCAAATCTACCCATCCTCAGAGAACTTCAAACTAGTGCAGGTCACCGACGAGCTCAAGTTGAAGCAATCCAAGCTATACCGAGGTGACGAGCAGATACTATTCTTGAGCTTCACCGAAATATCAGAGATCCAATCCTTGGTCAACTTGCTCAACATCGACGGTCGATTAGACAATGCCTTGATCAACTGGGAATGGTTCGACTTGGAAACAATTGCCTTCCCCATCCAGAAATCCCAGATCCCCCAGGACTTGATCGACAAGTTCAACACCAAGTTTAGATTGATTGTGGATGACGAGAAAGTCAGCTCCATCTTCTCCCACTCAACCAACCCCAACCCAGAGTACCGCACCGCCCCTACTTCCCAACCCCAAGCTCAATCCGAGGGTCCAATCATAGAAGAACACACCGACTCCGAGAGCGTCAAGTCCCCTACCCCAGAGACACCATATCACCCAGGCGCCGAGCCCAACCAGGCACCTTTCCCACACGTCCCTCCACCAGCCGCTGCTGCTGCGCGTCCAGACAACTCCATCTTCAAAGGTCCCGACACCAACGTGCCCGTAAACGAAATGCAGCCCCACGGCACGCGCGGCCGCCCAGCAGACATGCCTGACTTTGACGACGAGTACGAGATCAGAAGCCCACCGGCGCCCGTCAGGGACAGGTACGGCCAGAGTGGCGTTACGCCTATTGGATCCGACGACTTGAACCCACCAGGCATTGGCGCACACCCTACTTTGAAACCATACTTGGACCCATTGGGTGGTGGACAGGGTGGCGGACAGCACCAGGGGATGTATCCTGATGCTGACCATCCGATGTTTGGACATCCAAAACCTCCTCCACCGGGTTCCTTTGGTGGTGCTCCCCCTGGAGCTAGGTACGATGACCCATTCGGACCTCCTGGTTTATAAGTTGTATGTAGTTGAACTTAAGTTGATGATTTGTGCTCTTAGGTGTGCGCGTGTGTGTGTGTGTCGCACTGTAGAATATTGATTGATCGGCGGACTGGCATGTTTGATTGGTACATAACGCTGTCAAACCCCAGATTCTTACACTCGATGTTAATAATAACAAAAAGGTATTGATATAAAAAAAACCCTATAAAAATAATGGTTTGGAAAAAAAAATAAAAGTATAAAAAATAAAACACGCTAGAAGAATCTAAAGGCTCTCTTAATTCAACGGGACGTTAAGCATCACGCTTAGTTGGAAAGAATACCCCAGTACTTTTCAGCGTTGAAAGTAGAACCAGAGTCGGTCTTCCACAAGTCATCGTAAGCAGTGAAGATGATGGAAGAGTCACCACAAGAGGACTTGATGGAGGAGATAGCGGATTGTTGGTTAGACTTGGATGGGATGGCAACACCATTGGTGTCACCCTTGTGTGGCCAACCGGTTTCAGTGATCAAGACATTCTTTTCACCACCACAAGCGGTCCAAACTCTTTGGATTTGTTGCAAGACCCAAGAACCGGCATCAGCGGCAGCAATGTGTCCGTCAAAGAACGCATGAGCGTTAACAGCCATGTAGTCAGAGTATTGACACAATTCTGGGTTGTTGATGACGGCAATAAAGGTGTCGACAGAGACAACAGAACCAGTGTAACCAGCAGACTTCAAGGCAGACTTACCTTGGGAGATGTAGCCACCAATTTGGGATGGAGTAGCGGAACCAGCGTTGACCAATTCGTTACCGATGGAGACGGTGTAGATGTCATCCCAAGAACCATAAGACTTGACGGCAGAAGCCAAGGTTTCGACACCAGATTCAATGTTGGCAACGTCAAAGATACCGGCAAAGATCTTTTGGGAGGAGGTCTTGGCCTTCAAGACTTGAGCAACTTGGTCACAGTCGACACCGTACAAACGGATGATGCTGTAGCCAGACAAGGAAGCGACTTCACTGGCGATTTGGGAGCCAGATTTACAGCCACCGTCGTCACTGTATGGGGAGTAAGTGACACCCTTGGCACCGGCAGAGCCAGTGTCGACAGAGTCGGTGGAAGAGGAGTCGGAGGTGCTTGAAGAAGCGGTGGAAGCTGGGGTAGTTTCCTGTTGAGTCTGTTGTTCAGCGGTGGTGGTTGGCTGAACTTGAGGGACGTGGGTTTCAGATTGAACACTGACGGTTTCAGCGGTGGAGAAAGTTGGGGCAGAGAAGGTGGTGGTTTGTTCACCGTTACCCAAGGTGACAACGACGATGTTGGTTTGGGTGACAACCTTGACGGCTCTCTTTTCTTCTTTGTGTTGGTGGTGTTGGTGAGCCATTGGGGCGGCCAAAGCCTGGGCCAAAACAGTGAAAGTAACGAGGGACTTGAACAACATAGTTAGTGGGAATGGGTATAAAACAAGTTAGTTAAAAGTGAGTGAATAAAGTTGTTTCTAAAGGAGTGGAAGGAAAGACTGATAGAAAGAACTTTGGTTGAGTTTTAATAAGTTGTTTGACTAGAGAAGAAGAAGAAGAGGGAAAACAACCAGGAGTAGAAAAATTCTTGGGTTGGTGAGAATTTGTCGCAGTTTTGTACCAGAGACAGCCAAATCCCAAGGTGAGAAAAGTAAACATTTGGTTGTAAAAAAACAAAAAAAACCACCACCGAGACAGACGAGTGAGTGTGGTCAACAAATGAAACGTGAATGAAGCAGCGAGGAAACATAAAAAAATAAACAGAAGAAAAAAAAAAAAACAACCGCTGAAAGGAGGTAGTGCATGTGGACACAAAACTACTAGACAAACGTACAGCACACAAAACACAACACACACACAGCGTAGAGTAGGAAAATTATGCACAGTCTACACGACTGTGTTTATTTTTCATACAAATACTGCACTACAACCACCGGTGGTTTTGTGTCACTATGGTTATGTCATCAACTTTCTTTCTTTCTTCCGCTCTCTCAAATTTTTTCTTGTTTTGTTATAAATGCCTGCGTAACCTAAACATCTTTGTTCGAATCCACCGCCCGATTCTAGATTCCTTCGCTCCTTCCCATCTCTCCCTCCCCCAGTATGAGCACCTAGTCTACCTCCTCCTCTCTCTCTCTCTCTCTCCCCACAGGGTTTTGTTTATCTTTGCTCGCCCACGACTGCCCACCCCCCAACGCTCAAACTATTTGCATAGCAACTCTTCCTCATTCAGCAAACTTATTACCTAATACAGCACTATTCTTCGCCTGCTGTTTACGTGTAGTTACGCCCAAAAAAAACACACTCACTCACTCACTCCACCATCCAAGTTTCTTTTTTTTTCCCACTTCGTTTCGTTTCCCACCAGTCCTGAAGATGCGCACATATCGTATGGCACCCGTCCATCATCATAACCATCCCTTGATCAACTCCCTAATCCCCGAATACGAACACCTACACAAATAGTCTATCTGCCGACAAACCGGAGATATTGCACCTTCCCTTGAGATTAATTAATTAATTAATTTAGTTTAATTTAACGTACTTTGCCCAATCAGCCCAAAGGGTTCTCCTGGACAAACTTCACAGTTCGAAGAAAGGTTCTAGGCTTCGTGGGCCATTGTGCTGCAACTTGGAAGGAGGAGGAGGAGGAGGAGGCAGAGAAGGACAAAGAAAAACTTTGTCTGTCCCACACACCACTACCACTACCTCTCCTACCAATGGTTCATTTTGTGTGGTATGGTTACAGTTGGTAACCCACCATCTCTCCTGCCCTGCCTTTCGCACGGCATCTCTCGTGTCCTTACTAAAACACACACACACCACGACCACACATAACAACCTCAAACATCCTGAAACATCCTCGAATGTGCTTTCTTAACCATCCTGTACTTCTTCACCATCACCCTCGCTCTCGCTCTCCCTTCTACTGCTCTTGCCCGTGCAGGCTCGGTTATACTTGAGTATATTCAACAATAGACTTTCATTGTCTCCCTGAAAAACTTTGTAAGAATTTTTCACAAATTTCAAATGAATTGCATGAGAGACTTTCCTTCATGCACAATATACTAAAAAACAACTCAATCAACTCAATCCAACTCAACACTGTGTTAGTTGGCTTTTGTCTTTTTTTATCACTCGCTGCACGCAAATCTCTTAATAAGGACGCAAAATCCCAGAGCTAAATGCAAAAGCAAATCCCATCTCTGGCCTGTAATTGGTGGGAATCAGATCATCGCAACATCGATATCTGCTCTGGTTTATGACCCCCTTCCCTTGCTACCTTTGTTGATCCCACCGTAACCGCAGACTAACCTAATGCTTCTTTAACCCACCATTCCTCCCCCCCCCTAAAAACTATTACGAGGCTCAAGATTAGATTATACTCCCTTTGCCAAGCTCATCTGTTTATCCCACAAGGTGGAATTCCCGGGGACTCTTTTCCCACATTGTTTTGTAACTCTATCCCATAAGATTTGGTTAAAGAAAAATGGTTGCAATTTTTATTATCTTTTTAGTTGTACGTCTCCTCCACGGGATGCCCTCTCACTGGAGCAATACAAAATGGGTGCAAATTGTTTTACAGTCTCCATTCTGTTCTTTCTTACTTTCATTATCGCTGTAAATCTATGGTCGACGTAACTGTACTGCAACACTTCTTTTTACCGATTTGAATAGTTTGCTGTCCGCCCATCCTTGTGTCCCGAAAGTACTATGGTGCCCTTTGTTCCGGTTCGTTTTGGTTTGTTCCCAAATTGGTGTGAAATTTGCAGGAAAATAAAAGCAAGTAAAATGGCATACGCACAAGTCTCAGAGTTATATGCTGTGACATCAGGCGTACCTTGATCTAAGAGCAAAATAATAGGGGTTCTTTTGACTGACTAAGGCAACTGCATTGGACCAAGTCACGTTTTTCCATCGACCTAACAACAGCAACCGAAAAAAATAGAATGAGAGAGAGAGCGAGAGAGAGAGAGCCCAACAGGACGCAGTTGCACGACTACTGACCCACATTATTGGCCACCCACACACGCACCCCCAGAGCTTTAGACAACACTTATTATTATTCTTTTAATCTTACAACCACACACCCTCCACCGCCACCACCACCAACTACCCCATTACCAATCTACCCTTCCGACACCAATTGCATCACCATTTGTCATTCTAGGTATCCTATTCACTGAAGATCACGTGTGTACTACCTATTCTTACAACCAACCCACACTCTCACACACATACCCACACACAGCGGCTCTCACCCACCCCCTTGCTTTTTTTTTTTGTTCACATTTTTTTTTTTTTTTTATTAAGGATTTCAAATTTCATTCTTTTTGGTATATTTTTTTCTTACATACAATCAAGGCAGATAAAGTGAACCGTCAAGACAATCCCCCTGCAAGCTTCCATCCAATTGATCCTAGATCTAAGAGAAGTTTCAACAACATGATATCCAACAACAACAACAACCCGTCTGATGTATCCGTCAACATTGATGAATTGCCCGGTTCCAAAAAACAACAATTGACTGAAAATAAAAATACGCCCAAAAATAGTCACCCCGATCCCGCATCAAAAAACAACATTGCCACTATGACGCAAGAGCAACAACAGCAACAAGACCAACCACCACCTTACGCCATGGATATCGATAGCGTCGCAGATGAATTTATAGACAACAACAAGACAACCGCCACTAACGGTTTGGCGGGCGTCGGCAACATCACCGCCGATCAAGATCACGTTTTCACCCACCAGCAGCCGGTCGACCCAATGGCAGACGTCATTGAACACGCTGAAGTGGAGGCAGAACTCGAAGATGAAGACGACGATGATGTTGAAGATGACAACGATGACGACGACGACGATGATGATGATGATGACGAAGACGTGGAAGAGGAGGTGCAGATAGTTGGAGATCGTGACATTGTCAAGAACACTAAACGCGCTTATCCACTAGCTAATGAATTTGATGCTCTTGCAGCTAAACTAATGAAACCAATCGTCGATTATCCCGTCAAAGATGAAGCCCACTACGTTTGGGAAATCAAGGACTGGCACGCCCTTTTGAAGGAAGAGAAGGTCAGATCCCCAAGATTCTCATGTGGAGGTTTCGAGTGGAATATCTTGCTATTTCCACGTGGCAACAACCACAACAATCAGATGTCGCTCTATATGGAGCCACACCCTCCTGTTGACGAGAATGATAAACCAATAGATGAAAACTGGTATGTCTGCGCCCAATTTGGCTTGGATATCTGGAACCCAGAGCACCCAGACGCCCATTTGCCAAGCCAGAGCAGCCACAGATTTAACAAGAACGAAACCGATTGGGGATTTGGCGGATTAATAGACGTGAAACAGCTATCGGCAGTGAGAACCCCTCGTAACCAATCAACTACCCACGCCCTTTTGGAGAATAACCAATTGAACATAACCGGGTTCGTCAAGGTGATTGATGACTCGTCCACGGGAGTGTTGTGGCACTCTTTTATTGATTACGATTCAAAGAGGAACGCAGGATTTGTTGGTTTGAACAACCAAGGTGCCACCTGTTACTTGAACTCGTTGTTGCAGAGCTACTTTACAACCAAATTATTCAGAAA
>JAJSEA010000108.1:0-36256 GCA_026724345.1 Candida sp. AC06
CCCCCCCCCCCCCCCCCCCCCCCCCCCCCCCCCCCCCCCCCCCCCCCCCCCCCCCCCCCCCCCCCCCCCCCCCCCCATTGGTGGACCAAATTAGAGTAGACTAAGCATTAACATTGCGTCATACCAATATATAAGAATATGTACCTAAGTGCTAGCACTTTCAGTGGTGACTGTCTCATCTCCTGCATTGACTGGTTTATTCCTCTCCCACGGTTTCTTTCTTTGAGCAGCCGATGCAGCCGAACCTTCTCCTGTCAAGACTGTGTCTGGAATCTGCTTTATTCCTGGAATTGGTTTACCCAGGGCAATCAACTCAACTAGTTCTTGGTAGTTGGAAGTGTATGGCTCATCGTCGTCCTCTTTCTCTGTTGTCTTTGGTTCGGCTGTTTCTGTTTGCTCTTCGATTTGGCCACTTCTGATGTATTTATCACCATTATGCAATTTCCACTCGTTGAAATCGTCTAAATTCAATATATGGCCCGTCTTGTTGCAGAAAAAGAAGGACTTGGCTTGGTCTATCAACTGTTGTTTATCTAAACTTGGTATGGAGGTTACTGAAGCATCTTGCTCTTTCAAGTTTGCCAAATAATTGTCCAAGATTTCCTGTAAACCATCCTGAAACTCAGTGAATGATTTCCAGTCGTAATTCAAGTACTCTTTATACACGTCCTCTTGAGGATTGGTTGACATGGTGCTGTGGATGGTGTGAATCTGGGGGGGGATGGGAGATAGCCGGAGGTGGATGGGGAGGAGAGAGTGTGGGCGTGAACCAGAAAAAGTTTTTCGAAACCTTATCACCTGATCGCGGAGTAAATGGTTGAGAGGGAAGGTGCTGTCTCAAATGCAGAACCTCATGGGTGTGGACAGGTATGGATTTGTAGCATGCTGAGTAGATAAGTCGGATTGTGATGGGACCATCTGGCTTATTCTTGGGAGTACAACGATGTGTTTGTGTATGCTGGGTCGTGTACAAGATTGTACCGCTTGTGGTTGACAAATCCCAGACGGCGCTCCCAGTGTTCAGTTGCTTACCGCAACAACGTGAGCTACAGACCCTAAGAGCACCTGTACACTCCTCTGAACTGTCAGGAGTGGTAATTCCAAGTTTGAGAGAATTCCTTGCAACCGAGTTGCCAATCTTGACAACGCGTACACGACCAGTCCTAAACCAGTACCCCACAAGTCAGGGGGAAGCAGGGCTGCTGTCTCTTGCATGTTCGGATTGTCGTTAGCGTGATTAACGTGGTCTACGGTCTGTGTTTGGTGTGCATGGTTTAGTTTCAACTACAGGCTGCAAATTTTTGCTCGAAAATTGCACGAAAACGAGAGTAAAACGTTGGGCTCCATCGTCATTCCACCACCGACTACGTCAACACCCTCCCAACAACCTCCTAGTACCATCCAACGAACACCACTGTTGGCTATGGCTCGGAGTTAATCACACCTCCAGTTCAACTTCGTTATTATTTTTTCTTCATTAAACACCGATTGCGGAAAAACAATGGGGAGAACGACCTGAAATCAGTTTCCATTACTGTGGCGACAGTCTCAGCGAGCCGAAAGGCTTGCCACAAAATGAACCGCCAAACCCACATTTAAACGGCGAATTATAATCCTTCAACTTGTTGTTAGGAGGGATGAAGGATACTGCTGGGTGCCATCTGGTGGTGGAGTCACTGGCTGATTCGTATGCCTGCCGGGGTACAAAATATTCTCCACTGTTTTGTGTCACCTTAGGCACGATCCTGAGAGCTCACGTGAAATGGTAACAATTTGCGTATTTTGCGACTTACACTAAAACTTTTCTGTGCGAGATCAATCAACCAAACTCCATGAAAAGCTATAACCGCATGGGATCCACAATTATTCGGTACGGTTTTCTCTCTATTTTTTATTTTTTTATTATTTGGTTCTCCCACATTTTTTTTTTCATGTATTATAAATAGCCGGCAACTTCGTACTTCCTTCAATTTTTAAATCTCCTTCTTCTTGTTCTATCTGTTTACTTCAATCATCCACCCAACTAACCATGCCTTCCCACTTCGATACTCTTCAATTGCATGCTGGTCAACCAGTTGAAAAGCCTCACCAACCAAGAGCTCCACCTATCTATGCCACCACCTCCTACGTCTTCAACGACTCTAAGCACGGTGCTCAATTGTTCGGTTTGGAAACCCCAGGTTACATCTACTCCAGAATCATGAACCCAACCAACGACGTCTTTGAGCAAAGAATTGCTGCCTTGGAAGGTGGTATCGGTGCCTTGGCCACCTCTTCTGGTCAATCTGCCCAATTCTTGGCCATTGCTGGTTTGGCCCACGCTGGTGACAACATTGTCAGCTCTTCCTACTTGTACGGTGGTACCTACAACCAATTCAAGGTTGCCTTCAAGCGTTTGGGCATTGAAACCAAGTTTGTCGTTGGCGACAAGCCAGAAGACTTTGCCAAGTTGATTGACGACAAGACCAAGGCTATCTACCTCGAAACCATTGGTAACCCAAAGTACAATGTTCCAGATTTCGAGAAGATCACCAAGATTGCCCACGATAACGGTATTCCAGTTGTTGTTGACAACACCTTTGGTGCTGGTGGTTTCTTAGTCAACCCAATTGCCCACGGTGCTGACATTGTTGTCCACTCTGCCACTAAGTGGATTGGTGGTCACGGTACCACTATTGCCGGTGTCGTTGTTGACTCTGGTAACTTCCCATGGACCGAATACCCAGAAAAATACCCACAATTCTCCAAGCCATCTGAAGGTTACCACGGGTTGGTCTTGAACGATGCCTTGGGCAAGGCTGCTTTCATTGGCCACTTGAGAATTGAATTGTTGAGAGACTTGGGTCCAGCTTTGAACCCATTCGGTTCCTTCTTGTTGTTACAAGGTTTGGAAACCTTGTCCTTGAGAGTTGAAAGACAATCTGACAACGCCTTGAAATTGGCCCAATGGTTGGAAAAGAACCCACACGTTGAATCCGTTTCATACTTGGGTTTGCCATCCCACGAATCCCACGAATTGAGTAAGAAGTACTTGAACAACGACGCCAAGTACTTTGGTGGTGCTTTGGCCTTCACCGTCAAGGACATTGAAAACACCACGAGTGATCCATTCAACGAAGCTTCTGCCAAGTTGGTTGACAACTTGGAAATTGCTTCTAACTTGGCCAACGTTGGTGACTCCAAGACCTTGGTTATTGCCCCGTGGTTCACCACCCACCAACAATTGTCTGACGAAGAGAAGCTCGCCTCCGGTGTTACCAAGGGTTTGATTAGACTTTCTATTGGTACTGAATTTATTGACGACATCATAAACGATTTCGACCAAGCTTTCAAGAAAGTTTACAACTAAATAGACTGATACACACGATAACGCTTTATAGTAACAAGCAAGCAAATTAATGTTAGAAGACACCATATGACCCAATTGATAGCAGGGAACTCTAGTTTGCCAATCTTGTATTGGGTCACTAGATCTGTTAGCGGGCTCTGTAGTGCATATATGACGCAATATATGCCATTGATTGCAACAATCACAAAACAAACTACAACCAATCTCGTGATAAACGCTGCTCTATTCATGGGCACGCCTCGGATGCAGTAGCAGACCAATTCGACAAGTGACGCGAGGATCGCGATGCCCAAGCTCACGAGCGTCAAGATCCCGACGTATTGCACGGCTTTAGCAACACAGTTGTACGTTCGCAACACGCAAACCTCACTCTTCTCCTTGGAGCACACATGATTGATGATGTCATAGAATAGCGTCACCAACTTGGCGGAAACGGTCTTAGGGTCACTCTGGCTGGTCAAGTTGCCTAGCTGCATGCCTAGATCTTGTATGAAACTGGTGACAACATTGATCCCTTCTCCATTGTAACAGTTCTTTACATTGGCAAATTCGTTGCGTCGGCAGAATCCAAACACGTTGAATTGGTACAAGTTGTTGTCATACGACGAATCAAGACGTTGGAGGTATGTTTCTGGGATCGTCTTGTTGATGTAGATGTTTAAGTCATTGGATAAATATGTGGCAAACTTCAACCCTTGTTGAATCAATTGGAAGGTATTCTTGGCAAAAATGGAATCAGATTGGATCTTCAACTGGAATGACGGTGGGCCCCTGGGGATGATTTTGGAGCATGAGAAAAGAAACAAGTAACTAGTCAAGAACAAGAAAACTAGGAATAGCAACTCAATAATTGACCAGACGATCAACAAGGTTGAACGCTTGTAGTATGTAACGTTGATATCTTCCTTCTTCATTGGGTTGCAAAAAAAAAAACAAGAGTGAGAGACAAGAACATTGCAAAAAATGAAGAAACAAAATATCGAACTCTCTATACGCAAATCTATTTAAGATTAAACATTTGGTTGTCTAACAACTCTAGCTCATCATCTTCAAGGTAGGAGTTTCTGGGGGATATATCTTCGTCATCAAACGGACTCTTCATGACCTCACGTATCAAGTTTCTCTCCCTCTTATCGGATGGTTTGCGGCGAACTTTATCCAGCGCTGATCTTGATACCGACCTGCTTGAGTAGCCATCGTACGTCTCTTCTTGGATAGTTGGGTAGTCGTCCTTGAAAGTGAAATTCTCCAACAAGACTCCCTGTTCTTCCAATTCCTTTGCCCTGGATGTCGACTTAGTTCGCCTGACAGACGTTTTCTTGGAGAGTGACTCTCCTAGCTTTCTCATTTCCTGTTCATGTAGGTCGTTATGCAAACCAATGGAGGGTCGGCGGTTGTGGAACATGCTGCTGATTCTGTTCGAATGGTCATGGTTTCGAGACGTGCCTTCGTTGACTTCCACAACACTAAACCTCGACGTAATCCGCTTACCAGTTTGGCCCACTTTCTTCTTGAACTCGTCAAACTTGGACTCATTGCCCGCGCCTACTTGGAAAAGTGAAATCTCTTCATCCTTCGTGGAACGCTCAACCAGAGGGTTGGCACACCACAAGGGCAACACCCACGACGCCAGCGACAATATCGAGAAACTGGCTGCTACCCACACCAATACAAACCAACACTTGCCCATGTGGAAGGAAACACCAAAATCGCCCAACTTGTTTCTGATCTCTGTTCTTGTAATGATCAACAAGTTGGTCATAATAGCCAGCCCAATGATGATACTAACAGCAGATGCCAACGAAATCAAGGCGACAATATGCAAGATAAACGACGGCACCTTGGACAAATCCTTTGCGGACCCACGGTTGCCATATATGATGAAAATAAACAATAGAATAACAAATTGAGCACAACAAGTGAAGATGATCCCGTTAAACGAAAGCTGAAATCTGTTGCTTCTCGACTTCATCAAGTCGAGATACGTAGGACTTCTATAAGACAAACTCTGGTATGCGTAGGCAAGAATGATGGTCAACCCAATGGTGTCCAACTCATAAAGGTAGTCAAATGCGTACGCCGATTTTGACAAACAGGTCAACCTTTCATTCTTCTTTTTGATCTTGGTCTTCCCGTTCTTGGTCACCTCTCTGTATGTGTCATAGTTGCCGTAGCACCAGCTCCACAACGACGTGAGGCAAAACTGTGGAGCTCCAGCGACCTGCTTTTCTGCATACTGCGAGATCAATGTGATTTCGCTATTGGTCAACGAGCTGCCCAAACTCACTCCAACTCTGTTATCTGAAAAGATCTCGGGCGTTTGGCTCACCGAGTTTCTCAAAGACTTGTACAAACCGTAGGAGACGTCCAAATGGGCACAGTTTATACGGGAGACATACGCTGAGTTTGTCACTTTGGGAGCCACAAGACAAGCCAAGCAGAAGGCCACGGATGCACAACATGTCAACAATCTAATAATCTGAAGAGTCCTCTCACCAGGAGAGAGATTCCGGAAGGGCAATGTTAAGTTATATGAGATATTCTTCCATAGCAACATGACTGGCACGGTCAGTATGTCCAGATGCAAGTGTAATCAAGGATAGGGTAAAAAACGAGATTCTGTCTCTGCAGAAAAAAAAAAGGAGGCACTGTTGGTATCTCTACAGGGGTGTTCGAATCTAACCAATAAACTTTCTAATTCTAACTGGGACGTATCTATCTATACATCTACTCTAGAAACAAAACATGAAGCAAACCAAACGATGAATAAAACATGAATAAAACATAATGCAAACCTCCTGAACAATAAAAAGAAAAAGAACCAACCGCGTGTCTAGCCATAATCCTGTGATGGCCAGCTAAAACTCTTCGTTGAATCTTAACTCACCGTATCTGGCTTGGTACTGACTGAGTTCAACTGACTTCTCGTCGTCGAACTTTCTCTTCAAATAGTTGGTTCCTGGCAAGGTTTGGACGGGGGCATTTTGAATCTTGTAGTAGCTGTCCCACTCCTCGAGATTCGAGGTGGTTCTGGTCGAGTACGAGTCGATCAATTCAGGAGGAGTGGTCATATTATTTGGCAATGGCACTCTTTGGAACTGTTGTTGTTGGGAGTTGTTGGTTGGCAACTGATAGCCCTCGCTGACGGCTTTTCTGATTCTCATGGCCACGCTTGGCAAGGCAGCGACGTCTGGGTTCATGGGGGCAGCTGGTTGGATAGCAGTCTGCATTTGTCTCTTGATTCTTTGTTGCGACATGGTGTGGGCAGGGGGTATAGGGGGAGGTTTTATAGGGTATTATCTTATGGATAAGCTGTAAAAAATTAAAAAGAAAGTGGCGTGCAAAGACCAAAGATAGTGTTGTACAAAAAAAGTGGAATGACAACTGGTCAGAGATTTTCTTTTCTGCTTTTTTTTGTTCTTTATTTTCGTTCTGCTGTTTTGTTGATACATTTTTGTCTGTGTGTCACGTTTCTCCCAAACAGGGCAACACCACTGCTGCTGTCGCTTGTGGTATATTTTTTTTTTTTCGTTCTCTTTGGGAAAAGCCGATTCATTCAGGTGGGGGAGCGTGCGGGAGGTGTATGTAATTGTGTTGTGGTCGTGCACTCCGCCCAACCGTCGCGCTCTCTTGCTCTTAGAGATCATTATGCGCTTCCCAAAGTGAAAAATCATGAACATCTGGGGGATCGGGTGCCATTTACAGAAAAACTCTCGGTGTATAAATAGAATGATCAATTCCAATTGCTCTTCCCCCTTTTTTCCCTCCCACGTTTCATTTCTTCTTGTTCTACCAAACTAACTATCATGTCTGCTACTCCAAACTTCAAAGTCTCCTCACAAACCGCTCGTGAATACGAGGAACAATACTCCGCTCACAACTACCACCCATTGCCAGTGGTCTTCTCCAAAGCCGAAGGTGCACACGTCTGGGACCCAGAAGGCAAGGAATACTTGGACTTCTTGTCCGCTTATTCTGCCGTGAACCAGGGCCACTGCCACCCAAAAATCGTCAGCGCTTTGGTTGACCAAGCTTCGAAGTTGACTTTGTGTTCCCGTGCCTTTTCTTCAGACGTGTTTGGTGTCTACGCCAAGTACGTGACTGAATACTTCAACTACGAAATGGTCTTGCCAATGAACACCGGTGCCGAAGCCGTTGAAACTGGGTTGAAATTGGCCAGAAGATGGGGGTACGTCAAGAAGGGAATCCCAGCTGGGGAAGCCATCATCTTGTCTGCCGTCAACAACTTCCACGGAAGAACCTTGGGTGTTATTTCCATGTCCACGGACCCAGATGCCACTACCAACTTTGGCCCATACTTGAGCGGCGTTGGTCCTCAAATCCCAGGCGAACCACAAGGCACCTTGTTGAGATACGGTGTCATTGAAGACGTCGAAAAGGCGTTTGCCAACGCTGGAGACAAGATTGCCGCTATCTTGTTGGAACCAATCCAGGGTGAAGCCGGTATCGTCGTGCCACCAGCCGACTACTTGCCAAGAGTGCAAGAATTGTGTAAGAAGCACAATGTCTTGTTGATTTGTGACGAAATCCAAACCGGTATCGCTAGAACTGGTAAGATGTTGTGTTACGAGCACTCCGAGGGTGTCAAACCAGATATCATCTTATTGGGTAAGGCCATTTCTGGTGGTATCATGCCTGTCTCTGCCGTCTTGTCATCCAAAGAAATCATGTTGACCTTGGAGCCAGGCTCCCACGGTTCTACCTATGGTGGTAACCCATTGGCATGTAGAGTTGCCATTGCTGCTTTAGACGTTGTTAGAGACGAAAAGTTGGTTGAAAGATCCCAAAAGTTGGGCCAATTGTTGAAAGAAAAGTTGATCGAGTTGCAGAAAGAAAGCAACGGCATGATCAGCGAGGTTAGAGGTAAAGGCTTGTTGTCTGCCATTGTGATAGACGAATCCAAGACCAACGGCAGAACTGCGTGGGACTTGTGTTTGTTGATGAAGAACCATGGGGTCTTGGCCAAGCCAACCCACGATAACATTATTAGATTGGCGCCACCTTTGGTCATTTCCGAAGAAGACTTGTTGAAAGGTGTTGACTCCATCAGACAGTCCTTGAAAGAATTGCCAACCGCTGCTAAAGCCGATCACTAGGTTCTGTGAACTTTTTGTATAGCTATTCCCAATAAAAAGTTTGTATTTAGTCGTAATAGATGTTGAATTCTTTTGTAAATATAGTGTATATACAGTATCTACATTACACGTTTACTCATCCTTTTTGATCTTTTCTTTGGAGACGTAGCCTAAGGCCGACAATCTTTCTGGCAAGATTGGATGGGAGTAATGGAAGGACGAGAACAACCAGTCGGCGTTCATGCTCGACAAGTTCTCTTTGGACAATTTCAACAATGATCTGCACAACTCTTCAGAGTAGCCACAGTTGTTGGCGTACTCGTCGGCTTCATATTCGTGCTTCCTAGACACCAAGTTCTGGACGAAAGTCAAGACACATTCAACTGGTTGGAAAATATCGTTGAACAACATGAACCCAATCAAAATTGGCTGGTGGTTGACGAACCCAAAGCTACTGTACAATGACTTGTTGTGGATGAAAGCGGAGTACAAGGAAAAGATCAAGAACAAGTGGCCCTGCATCATGACAATCATCTTGGGCAAGTGGTTCAACTTCCAGTGGCCAATTTCGTGAGCCAAAACGGCGACGGTTTCTTCAGTGGTGTTGTGTTCAATCAAGGTGTCGAACAAAACAATCTGCTTACTCCAAGGCAAACCAGTAAAGTAGGCGTTGGAATGGGAAGATCTCTTGGAACCGTCAACAACAAACAACTTAGTCAATGGGAACTTCTGTTTCGAAGCCAAATCCTCAATGGCAGTTTTCAATTCACCGTCTTCCAATGGCGTGAACTTGTTGAATAACGGCATGATCAATGTCGGGACAATGGTCATGGCAATCAAGTTGACCGCCAAGATGAAGCACATGAGGTAGAAGATAAACTGGTCGTCAAAGTACTCGATAATCTTTAAAAACCCAGCAATAACAGGAGAACCCAAGACAATTGAAAGACCAATGCTCTTCAACATATCAGTGACCCATAATCCAATGGTTTGCTTGTTGAAGCCAAACTTTTCTTCCAAGACAAAGTGCTTGTAATAGCTCAATGGCAAACCAACAACAGTACTCAAGATCTGGGTGGTGAAAACAAAAAAGAGCGATTGAGTAATGACACCGCCCATGAACTTTGGCAAGATCGCACTGCAGCTACCCATGATATTGCCACTCAACAACCATAACTTTGGTAACAAGTCAAACTTGATGGTAGCCAAATTCTGGAACAAGCCAAATGTACTTGAGAAAAGGGAAAATCTAGCTTTGGCACGGGAGTATTCTTGGGCTTTGTCGAACGTCTCCTGGGAAACTTCTTTTTTGATCGAATCTGGCGGCGATTTTTGCTTCAACACTTTATATTGTCTGAGCTCCAAGTAGGACTCGAATAAATATTGGCCAACGGTGAACCCAACTATGATGGATTTCCAATTGATATTTGGATTATCAAGGAACGAAAATGTATCTGCCAACGAAATCATGGTGGACGATTGTGGGAAGAAAAGATAGGTGCTGTCACCTACGGCACCAAAAAAATAAAAAAAAAAAGTTTTCAGCAACAGTGTTGGTAGGGATTCACTCTCGCGTGTGTGAAAGAACAGCGCAAACAAAGATCAACATAATATTCACAACTATACACAGTTACAAACCTACCATTCAACAGCTGATCCTTTTCCACATTCAAGAGATTTACAGATTCCTTCCAACTCATCATCTTCGTCTTGGCCGGAAGACTTGATTGCGGCTGGGTCAATCGGACCGCCGTTGGCTACCTCCAAGTCGTAGTGCTCCTTGACCATATCTTTAACAAGCCCTTGGTAATACAAAACACCATTCTCGTGGCCCGGATGCAAGACACCAGTCTTGTAAATACCCTGGTTCAAGTTCTTTTGCGTCAAGACACACAAATCGTAGTCTTCTAACTCAACTTGCTGCAAAAAGTCAACAAACTCCTTCTTGCCAGCATCATCCAACCCTTTTTTGGTGTAGATGTCATATTGCAAGATGGTTCTGGTAGAAGTAATTGGCAAGACTCTAATGGAGTACCAGGCGGGGGAATAACAGTTGATACCGGTGTTTGGTGCCACTTGCAACCACAAACCATCGTTGGTGCCAGCCTTGTTTTGCTTTTGTGGTTTTGGCTTTTCTTCCGTCTTCAGCCCGCCAAACCAGGATTTCTTCTCTTCAACAACCGGTGGTTCTTCGTTTTGAACGATTTCGGCAAAGTGTCTCAAGTAGTGAGTCTTGGGAACAACCTTGTAGGTGTTCAACTTGAATGCTGCCTTGAGACCTGGGTGGGCAGTGTAGCAGTGGAAGCACTCGTTGTACCCATCCATCAACGTCTTCCAGTTGAAAGTACCATCCAATTCATAACTCATGTGGTACTCGTAGTCGGCAAAGTCAAAGGTGCTCAACTCTTCGGTCAAGCCTTCGTACCAGGTTTCAAATGGCACGGGGTCGGAGTTGAAACTAACAAAAACCAAACCTTGAGGGGTGATGTGGGTGTGGATGGGCAATAATCCATTCTCTTCCATCTTGAACCCTTCGACTTTATCGTAATCACGTGCCTTTGTCAAGTTACCGTCAGTGTTGTAAGCCCAGCCATGGTATTTGCAGCCCAAAACAGTACTCGACCCTTGGTCTTTTCTGACGACAGGGAATGCCCTGTGACGACAGACATTGTGGAATGCTTTCAAGGAGCCATCGGTCTTGGATTTGATGATGAAAAAGTTGATACCGGTAATGTTGAATGTGTAGTAGTCACCGGGGTTCTGGAAGCGACTGGAGTGGGTGCAGTAGTTCCAGGTTTTGTGGAAGATAGCTCTCTTTTCCAAGTCAAGGATTGCTTGGGATGAGAACCAGCTTGCAGGTAATGTTTCAGTGTTGGTGGCTGGCTTGCCATCTAACTGAGGAATAGCAGAAGCGGTAGATTGAGTTAAAACTGGTGGAGCCATTGTGTGGGAGTGTGAGTTGATGATGGTGAAGGAAGGAAGAAACTTGACGACAGACCAGGGGGAGGGAAACTTGCAGTCATTTAAATACCGTTCCCCGCTAATCACCGGTCAGCTCAGATCTGGATAGGTATACCCGAAGTGGCAAAATTCTATGTGCCAGAGAGACACTCAAAAAGATAACGAATTAAGATTAAGTTATTACTACATACTCCTGCTACACATACAGACACACACCAGGGCTGCAACTATTCGCACACAAAAGAACATCAACAGAAGCCAAAAAAGATGCGCAGTTGCGCTTTATAATTAGTACACATACAGATACAGATATACAGAAAAAGAAAAGATAAACAGGAAACTCCAGATAAGCACAGCGTTATATGCCTTCGCAAGCCTTCAAGTCCTTCAAGTACCTGAGCAATCTCACCACTTCTTTACCTAAACTGGTATCGATTGTAGGAGCCAAAAATGTATCCAACGTAAGCACGGAATCGGGGATTATTCTCGGAAATGCTAAGCAGTCGGTTAATCTATCCATCAAATCGGTGTCGCGTTGCTCCTCAATGTCCTTCGCCAACACGGCATTGTTCACCAACGAGTTGATAACCACAAGCGCCCTTCTCAATACCAGCGACAAGATCTTGTGCTCCGGCGACTCGCGCGGGAACTTGCCTGTTTCTGTAGATAAGGCGACAACGCTTCTGGCAAAATTTCCCAACACCACTTCTCTGTTCTCCAACAACCAATAGAGGGACAACTTGTTATGATGGGTGTTGAGATCATCAACGGGCACCATGTCGATGAGCAACTTGGCACCAAACAACATTTGCGAGATGGTAGGACTTCTGGTGAAGATGAACTTGGACAACTCAAAAGTGTTGCCGTCAAAGGGCAAAATACTCATGTACATCTGGAACGCACGCGTCAAGAGTGTCGCGGATTTGTAGTCTGGCGAGTAGGTTTTGATCAATTTCCTTGTATGCTCTTGGTCTTGCAAACTGACGGAAAACCCAGTCAAACTGGCATTTAGAGTGCCGTTGAGAACTGCTTGGATCAATGATCTGTTGTATGGCTCTCTCACCATCAATTTGGTAAAGGCATCAATACCAAACGAAAAGTACGAGTACGTGTCAAGATTGCAACGCGGGATCTTGTACTTGTCCTCAATCTTAGGACCAAAGGACGCCACCAACACAAACGACAAGAATGCCTCTTCCAATGTATGCAAATGGGTGTACAACGCGATGTTGTCCAACATCAAAAGACAGTCTTTCAACAAGCACAACCTCTTACGGCTGTACACAAACTTGTCATTGTTCAACGCAATGTTCTTGACAATGGAGAACAACAAGTCCTTGAAGAGACGGTTGCTTGCTAACAATTCCTTGTTGTACTCAGCAAAGGAGATATTCCTCAAGATCATGGTGATTGTCACCAACTGGTCGACCAACATGATTTGGTCATCCATGGCGCTTCTAGTTTGGATCTTGCTGAAATGATGCTTGTTTTCCTGTTTGAAGTTCTGCAACGCAGTAAGGTAGTCATCGAGATGGAAGTTGGATACATCCACCTCGTCCTCTACTTCGGCATCGACGGGCGATTCGCCGTTTTGCACTGGCTCGTGGGTAATGGAAAAGATTTCGTCCATGTCTTCATCTTCATCAGAAACAACTTCACCGGTAAGCGAATTCACCACATACAGAATATCCTCGCCTTGTCCCTTGACATAACGGGAAAACACATCATCAATGCGACCAGTGCTCGACAACTTGGTGACGTCAGAATTCACAAACTCCTCTTGTCGTTTCACTCCCATGATTTTGTTCAACGTATCTTTGCCCAACACGGATAACGCATCTAAAAGCTCCATGCAATCTCTGATCTGGAAAGCATAGTTGACGTCCGATGTTGCCACCAACAATGTGTTGAGAGCATTAACCACTTCGGCACTTTGAAGACCACTGTTGCTCTTAATCGACATTGTCAACGCCTGGAGGTTGATGATACCCAATTCCGGAGCAAACAAGTACACAGGTTTCGTCACCTCTATTTCGCTGGCTATCTGTGACAACTCTTTTATGTTGTATGGACCGTGAGTGTCAAGAACCTTCTTGAACGGAATATAGTTCTTCAAGATCTGGGCGTCTTCTTTGGTAACCTCTTTCTTGACGGGAGGTGCAGGAGTGACAACCGGTGGAGGAACAGGAGCTGGAACAGGCCCTGGTGCAGGTGCAGGTGCAGGCGCCGGCGCCAGCGCAGTAGCTGGAGCTGGTGCACTTGTCGGAGCCGGTCCAGGGGTTGGGATCTGAGCTTGGGACTGGCGAGGAGTTGTTTGGTAAGGGGAGTTGACGTTTGGCGAGTTGTGAACGGAGTTGCTGGCTCGAGAAAGTTTCCTTTGCTGGTGTGGGGTTGGCGCACTGCTCATCATAGGGCTTTGCTGCACTGGAGCCGGGGTTGGCGCGTTAGACAGGTACTTTTGCACAATTTGTTGCTGGAATCTGTGTTTACTAGCTTCAATGTCCTTGTTACCGCCAGGTGTGGCATAGTACTCTTCATACGGTAAAATGTAGCTGGTGTAGCAGTTGCAAATCTCCCTGTCGATTCTTTCCCTAGTCATTTGGTCATCCACGCCTTCATAGAACCCCATTTTCAATGCAATTAACGTCCAGGGGTTTTGTTGTTGCATACGTTGCTGCTCAGGTGACATCAGAAGGAAAGCTTTCATCATTCGATAGCCACCCATTTTCTGACTCAAGACGTAGATGATGAACAAGTTGACTCTTTTGCCGTTCACCAATAACGGCTGTTGGATCTGGACGCCGCTACGCTGCAAGAAATCGTACAACACTGACAAGAACAACTCAATTTGCATGGATTGCAATTTCGCATTGTTGTGCTGCGCCTGAGCTTGTGGGTGTGGTTGTGGGGGCTGCTTGGCATTCTGAATAGTAGGCGTACCCTGCTGTGGAGTCGGAACCAGCGAGTTCATTGGTGAAGCATGGTTCGACAAGTTTTCTTGCTGTTTTTTCATCATCTGCTGTTGGATTTGCTGCTGATATAGTTGTTGCTTCATACGAAACAATTGTTCTTGTTTGAGCTGTTGAGGAGGACGTTGTTGTTGCTGTTGTTGCTGCATTTGCTGTTGCATTTGCTGAGGCATTTGTTGCGCGTTCACAGGCAAAGACTGTTGGTACATCTGAGCGGGCGGCTGTTGCATAGTAGGGGCCAGCGGAGGAGGAGCAGGGACTGGTGCCTGCTGCTGCTGCTGTTGTTGTTGTTGAGGTGGAGGGGGAGCCTGTTGCTGTGCTGGAGGTGGCGCAGACATAGGCTGCTCTCCTTGGTTTTGGTCAAAGATCGAGTTTAAAAAATCATCGTTGCTATTGTTATCATTGAACGCGTTCTCATTCAACCAGTCAGACATGGTGGGGACCCTTGTGTTCAGCTCTTGTGGACTGGTGATAATCCAGAGTTTTGTTTTTTTTTTTTTTTTTTTTTCTTCCGACTTTTTCTTTTTCTTCGTTGTTGGGCACGCACGCAGGTTTTTTGCTTGGTTGATTACTATGGTACACATTTTACTACTACGCTAACTACTCCCAAAACTTCCACCATCTCTTATGAAGCTTCTTCGACAATGCTTTGTAGTGCTCCATCTCTCCCCAGCAATCTCTGCCCCATTCGCAACCAGCCATGTTAACCACAAAGTCATGGTCTTTGAAGAAGTATTGCGGGTCGTCCGCCTTGTCGGAACAGGCGCCTGGAGGAAAAGCATTGATTTGTCGTAATGGCAAGAACCCGATTCTCTCTCTGATCCAGGATTGAGTCGAGTACAATGTTTCCAATGCGTCCTGCTCTTTATGTTCCCATTGCATGTGCATCTGCTCGTACATGGCAGGATCCCACCAGATATCCAACAACATCTCTGACCATTCCGACCTTCTGATCAAGAAAGAACCCAAGTTGAATCCACCACAATCTTGGGTAATGATCATGTCTATTGGCTGTTGATAGTCAGTGTAAGGTACGTCAACGGGCAAGTTCAACGGGTTAAAATTCTCCAACGTCCTATACGTCGCGTTGTACAAGTTGTTGAGGAAATGGTCCTCCAAGGAGATTTGTGGCTCCATGATGTAGGTGTGCAAATCTAGCCACCAGAACCACTCTGTGTCCGGGAACTGTCTCATGGTCTGTTTCAAGATGTCCACTTTCTCCCAGCTCTCTCTCCATTCGTGGGAGTATCTCTTTTTTATGGTCATGTCCTTGATGGTCAAGCCGTACCCGTGTATCTTGGCATAGTTCTTCTTGTTGGCAATCGACGATCTCTCAACCGACCATTCTTGCGGCGACTTCCATTTCAACACACCACCGCCTTCGTTGGCAGCTAATATAATGACCACTTTCGGAGCGGACTGTTTGAAATGAGGAATATATGGCACATTGGTGAACAAGGACAAGCAGACAAATGTTACTATAAATAAAACAATCTTCTTGTACCTGGCTATAAAGTCTGTTACGACGGATACATCGAATGAGTGTTTCTTGTGGGGTTTGAATGTCTTGGAGTAGGAGTCCTCAAGGTCCGTAGGAAGTTCAGACATGGTTGAGGAGTGGATAGCACCAGGAGGGAAAAGTTTATTATTGTTGTTGTTGTTATATCTCTCTTTCTCTCCCCTTAAAAATTTTTTATTTTTCTGGTGGAAGAAGAAGAGAAGTTTCGCTAGCTGGCTGAAAAATTCGCCCAAGGAAGTTCGCGTGTATTACGTAAGAGCCATCTTTTTCATTTCAATGGTAGCAAGTGCTGCTCTAAACACTGCTGACGGCACAATGGGCACTCGGGGTGCTCTCTAATCCAGTCCACTATACAGTCCCAGCAAAACATGTGTCCACAGTTGGCGGCTGAGGGGTTCACCATGGGCGATAAGCACAACATGCAGCTTCTGGAAGACTCTGGCAAGTAAGGCAACTGCTTCTCGTCCGATAAATCAATGATGAACTCAGGGGAATAGCTTTCACTTAACTGGGACAATTGGTTTATGGATTTGATCTTGGAGTCGTCCTCTGTTTCTTCGCTCTCCTGTGTATCTTTGGTCTTCAACTTCATGAGTGTCTTGACAATGAATTGCAACACTATGATGCCACCCAACAAGGAGTAGTTGCCGCTTTGCATTTGCTCAGGTTCTTTATGGTGGCCAAACACATAACGCAACCCAAAGACACGCTTTGAAAGCGAATAGAACTCTCCCTGGAAGTAGAATAACGCAACATGCAAGTTCAAGAAGGTGTCCAAAATCTTGTAGTAGCTTGTCCACAGTCCACTCTCTTCTTTGTTCTTCAATCTCTTGACTATCTTACTTATGATGTAAGGGACCAATGCGTAGGAGGCAATAAACCCCAACCTTGGCAAAAACTTCGGGAGCTTCTTGCCTGTCCTGTTCACATAGATCAAGTCGACGTACTCCTCTCCCAAGGTACGGGCTCCTAACAATGTGGTCAACAGTAAATATATAGCCTTAGCCAACACCCCAATCTCTTGCGGGTAAGCGTTGATAAATCGTTGCCCCTTAATTAACTGGAGAATGTCCTGCAACTGTGATTTGTAAGACGATTCGAAATATGCATCTTTCTGATGTGCACGCACTTGGAGTGTGTTAGTATTGGATCCGCGTGGTACTATATGAGCGGTGACATACCTATCGTCGCTGCATCTGCGAATGGTAGTTGTTTGTTCATTGGTTGATAGTGTTTGCCCTTCCGTGGGATAAAGTTGATAGTGCATGGATTTTTTTTTTCTTTCTCTGTGTGGGCAAACACAGGTTTTCTCCACATTCGTATCCTAAGTCGAGACAGCCACACGAAATGATGGTCAAACCACCATGTCTACATCTTCAAGGATTGTTTCGAATATGTATGTGTGAGATTGTGCTTATACATGTTTAAATATATATATAAACAATAAATAGACCCATTACTTGCGGATGGCCGACTAACAACCACAACCACAAAAATAACAAATCAACTAGTGTACAGTAATGAAAGTTTTCCTATCTCTAATCAATCAAACTCGTCGACGGAGTAACTATACTACTCGCCCGTTTAGTCCAACTTTTGAATTAAAGACTCCAAGGCTTTGCCAATGTCCAAGTTTGGGTCTTCCCAATTGATTGACCCAGAAGCAGTGGTGGCTTCTTTCTTTGGAGCATGCAACTTGGCATACTCGGCTTTGGCTTGTTGGATCAATTTTTCGTCCTTTCTCCATTTCTTAGCAGCAACGTCCTCGTGGTGGGCAGATTCGATGGAGTATCTGCTGTAGGCACCGTAAACGATACCAGCACCCAAGAGGGAGTATCTCAAAACGTTAAACGTAGACATTGTAGTATATTCTAGTGGATGGATGGTCGAGCGTGTGAGTGTGTATGTGTATGTCTAGCAGTAGCCAACGGGTCCCTTTCCTTATATTGGGGAGTTCTTCGACCTTTTTTTTCGTCTTTCACTTTTTTTTTTTCAATTTCCAGTAACCGGAAGAATTTTTCCTAGCCCTTTTTTTTGTTGCTTTGATTGGTTCTCAACATGAATCACGTGACACATTTTGTCGCGTTGTCAAAAGCATGGTGTATTGCTTTTTCTTTTTGGTAATCATTTTGTAACCAGAGCGAACTTTTTTTTTACCACCGTTGATGATATCTCGAAGAGCAATAGGAGTTTGTTGTCTAATTTTGGTGATCTCAATGCTATTGTCAGTTATATCTAAAAAGAACGCGTCATCGGTGGCCCGCGAGTTTATGAAGGTTGCCACGACGAGATCCTTCACGTCGTCGTCGTCGTCCTCCTCCTCCTCGCAGTCGTCATGGAATGGTTACAGCAAGAGTGGCAGCAAGGACTACTCCACCGCTTCCTCGCCCTCCGCAACAGCATCAGCAGCGTCGTTGAACTATGACAGCGCATTGACAAGCGTGACACATTATAACATCGCGGTGGCGTTCCAGCCCAAAGACCGTGCAGAATCAAACACTTTCAAAAAGAAACAGCGGAGCCCATCGTTAGACTCGCCATCGGGTGAAGACAACTTGTTTGTTTCGAATGAAGTCGCCGGCGCTATAGCAGTCGGAGTTGCCGACGGTGTTGGAGGTTGGTCAGAGGCGGGCTACGACTCGTCAGCTATATCCAGAGAATTATGTGCCTCGATAAAGAGACAGTTTGAGCTTGGAAAGGGAGAAACCCCAAAAGAGTTGTTGTCGTTGGCGTTCAAGGACGTGTTGGCGTCCCCCAAAGTTGAAATAGGAGGTACCACGGCTTGTTTGGGGGTCTTGACGCCCGACTTGAAGTTGCATGTTGCCAATCTCGGAGACTCGTGGTGCGGGTTGTTTAGAGATTCCAAGTTGATAAACGAAACCAACTTCCAGACACACAACTTCAACACACCTTTCCAATTGGCCAAGATCCCTAAAGAGGTTGTCAGACAGGCAGAGTTGCAGGGCCGCCGATACATCATAGACTCGCCCTCCTCCGCGGACGAATACACCTGGGATTTGCACTCGGGAGATATTGTTATGTTTGCCACCGATGGGGTTACCGACAACGTGATACCCCAAGATATGGAACTATTCTTGAAAGAGAACGAGAACAACACAAAGTTGGATGATGTTGCTACCAGGTTCGTCAAAGAGGTGGTCAAGGTTAGCAAAGACAGCAACTTCCCCAGTGCATTCGCGCAAGAGTTATCGAGATTGACAGGACAGAAGTATCTCGGGGGCAAAGAGGATGACATAACTGTCGTGTTGATAAAAGTTAAATAGACATATAGTAGAACAAGTATTTGTTGGCCAAGGGAAAATTTCGTCTGTCTGTGTAGTCAAGTCGTGCGCCGTCGATATGATTGAAAATTTTTTTGCAAGTGACTCTTTTGTTGCTTACAAACTACTGAAATTGACGGCCATGTCGTTAGAACATATAGGGGATTTAGGATACAATGGGTTCCCTGTTTCACTAAACTACATTACGGCACTTCCCGACGTGTCGCTACTTCAAAATTCCGAGATTGTGGTTATCTTCAAATCCTTATCTAAGAAGGACCCCAAAACCAAAGAAAAGGCGTTGCAAGAGTTGCTTGCAGTGACTGATACCGATGACACCACTATCATGGCATGGATACAGATGTATCCCAAACTAGCATTAGACAACTCGAGAACCGTGCGTCTGTTGTGTCACCAGATCCAGGAGAGGTTCTTGACCATAGTTGGCGGCAAAGCATTTAGCAAATACTTGAAGAGCACAATACCTGTGTGGTTGATGGGTCTCTACGACACAGACAAGTCTGTTTCTTCGGTCGCATTGAAAACATTGTCGAGTACGTTTGATGGGGACAAGTTGAACAAGACATGGGTGATTTTTAAGGAACAGATCCTCAACTTGATTGCGACGATCGTCACTGTGGAGACGGAAGAAACGTTGTCGGACAAGAGATACACCAATGAGTCTGAAATGACTATCAAATATAACCGTGCATTGATTGGAGCCATTAATATGTTGGCCAAGTATCCGGAAGAGCAGCAGAGTATTTTGAGCCTGGAGGCGTTGTGGGATCACTTGAGGACAGATGATTTGGCGTTATTCAGAACGCTATTGCTACTTATCAACAGCTTGTCGGATGATAACACTGAATCGTTGTACAAATTGATTTCGAAGAAATTTTTCAAGATCAAACTCAAGTCGACTCAAAGCATCATCTACTCCAATGTGATTATTCCGTTCTGGCAATGCATACTTGGGTTGACAAAGTTTGGTCATCAGCACAAATTGAAGAAGAACTTTTGGGACTACGGCGGCAGCAAAGCTTCGCCCAAGTTCTATGAGTATTTGAAGCTTGGTTCTTGTAACCTGAATGGGAGGTACTATGAATTGATCAAGCAGGTGTTGGAGACGTTGAAGGAGTTGAACATAGTGGTTGACTTCAAGAACCAGACCGAGTTTGATTTCATTGTTGAGGTAGTATTCAGAGAGCAGAGATTTAAGGCAGCTGCGTTGGATTGTCTTTTTACAGTGCTTGATTGTTTCGATGTGGAGTATGACTTTGCACCTATCTTTTTGAAGATCTTGAAAGGAACTCCTAGAGACAAGACGGAGATGCTCGATGTGATTGCTAAAAACTACAAGGACAATATGAAAGACCTCTTCATCATAGAGGCCCCAGACAAGACCATAGCCGCTAACTATTTCGAGGTGTTGAAACGTGTGGGGTTGACTGATGTACTTGACCAAGTCGTGAGGAGGGCCGTCGAAGACTCGTCTTTTGAGATCTTGACCATATACCTCAAGAACGAGAAGCAACCTATTCCAGAAGTGCAAGAGTTGTTGGAGGAACTACCATCTTACCTCGAGGAGGATTGTGTGGACCGTGTGCTCGATTTGTTTTTTGTTGCGAACCAGACAGACATACCAGTGAACGACTTGTTTTTCAAACTTTCAATTGTCAAACCAGATAAGGTTGAGTGGTTCTTGCTGAAGCTTAATATTCAAGTGGACAAGCAGCAGCACCCAGACATTTACTCATACTTGGAGGAGTTGTCCAAGAAAGGAGCCAACGAAACAGTCATCAAGCTCACTAAGGACAAAGACATTTTGGCAAACATGGATTTGTCTGTGGATGTTATCAACAAGTACAACCTTTTACCAACAATTATAGATCAAGACATTTCACAGACAATCCAATCCGCATGGCAGAGTTTGAACGCACAATTTTTGTTGTCGTTGAGGCAATACAAAGACAAATATCTTGACTCCATGGTAACCTACCTCAAGTCGACAGCCGCTGATACAAACTTGTCCGACTT
Organism: Candida sp. AC06; assembly: GCA_026724345.1. NCBI lineage: Eukaryota > Fungi > Ascomycota > Pichiomycetes > Serinales > Debaryomycetaceae > Candida > Candida sp. AC06. The sequence goes on from JAJSEA010000108.1 coordinate 21,213, forward strand.
TTACGAGTTTGCCAAAGACGGTCCTTTGCCGGACTTTGAGAATGACGTGAATGCCGCGGTCGAGCAAATTGACACGCACACCGTTGCAATTTCCAATCCATTGCAGCTGGCTGTGTACTTGTGCAAGGCAACGCCTGGCGAAATCAATGATTTCATCCCGGTGATTGGGAACTTTTTGGCCCACACGGAAGAGGTTACACCTTTGATGTTGATGACGAGGGAGTACATTTCAGATTACCTATTGGTCAAGGAAAACCCTGCAGAACAAATCCTTGATGTGTTGACAAAGTTGGAGGCACAAATAACGGCACACTTTAACGGGATTCCGTTTGCAGAGCTTGTCACTGAAGAAGGTCCATTAAGTTCTGTTTTCTCCTTGGCCGAGGGTGACAGTGTCGGTGCGTTCTACGCCGCAAGGGTAATCAAACGCGTGCTTGAAAACGCCGTGGACATCGAATCTACACTCGACTATGACATCAAAACTAGCTTGGTCAAGACACCATTGAAGTTTGCTGGTATTGTCAGCGGCGTTTCAAAGCACATCAGCAAGTTTGACCGTCTCAAGAACTACTTATTCTCCGAGATCCTAGCCGTCAAAAAGGAAGAGCAAATCCTAACCGAAGGGTTGAAGTGGGTCTCGTTGTGCTTGCTTTTCATGAATGTCGAGGAGAACTCTTTCCCGATCCACAAGCTCACAATGGTTTTCAACTTGATGAACGAGTGGTTGGATTCATCGATTGCCTACGATGACGACTTTATCGATATGCGTGTGCAGTTGATTAGGTTTTTGGGATACATAAACCAGGACGACCTCCCAGACGTATATTACGAATTGACTGAGAAACTTGTGGAGAATAATCTCGAGATTATGCAACTCCAGCCGGAGAGATTGGACTTGCTTTACTACACTTTAAAGTTTATCAAAAGCGGGTTCGACCAAGAGTTGTTGGAAGTTTTCTTGAACTTCAACCCCCGTGACAACCAAGCAAGTGCGTTTGTTCAGGACACATTGCACAGGGCATTGCAAAGGGCATCGGTCAAACCGGACAAAAGTCAACTCATCGATCTCTTCAGCAAGTCCCAGCTGGAGGCTACCCAACGTATCTGCGCGTGGTTTTTGAACAAGATTATTTTGGCTGACCAGCTGGATTTCGTGGTGGAGTACCAATTGGCGAAAGACGATCGCCATGCCGAGATCGAACCGCAATTTATTGATATAATCAATGACAAGCATTTTGATATCACCAGGTTTTTGTGGACATGGTATCTCATCTTTACTCATTTCGAGGACGTCACGTTGAAGATAAAGAGTGATTATGTGAACCAGCTTGGGAATGAACTCATGATTCTTCTTGACTTTGTGTTTGACTATTTGCAGTTTGATGAGAAGTTTTTCAATACGTTGATTGTGGGGGAGACGAACATCATTCCTGATTATGATCTCCTCGAAACAAGCAAGCTGGAACCTTTGGATTACGAGTTGAAGTACTTGGCTGTCAATATCTACTTCAGGTGTGTTCAGTACTGTGGGTCGCAAGTGCAACTTTGGTTTAAAGAGATCAGAGACAAGCAGTACAAGAACAAAGTGGAAAAGTTTACTACCCGATTTATATCACCAATCTTGATATCCCATGTTCTTGACCAAGTGACTAAGGAGAAGGACAGAATCCAGGGCAGTGACGAAAACATGAAGATCAAGGTGAACCTAGTTGCTCGCGAGATCCGGTTGAGCTATTTGATCGACGACCAAAAGATGGAGATGGTTATACGTGTGCCTGTTAACTATCCACTAGACAATGTAACTGTGGATGGCCCACTCCGTTTAGGTGTCAAAGAGAATCAATGGAAAGCGTGGTTGCTAGCGTCGCAAAGGGTGATATCGTTTGGGTCGATAGTCGAGGCGATTGAGTTGTTCTGCAAGAACGTCAACTTGCACTTCTCCGGGTTTGAAGACTGTGCGATCTGTTACTCCATTCTTCACCAGGACTCGTCACTACCATCCAAGACGTGTCCAACATGCTCAAACAAATTCCACGCAGCTTGTCTTTACAAATGGTTCAAGAGTTCCGGCAGTGCAACATGCCCACTTTGCCGTTCTGCATTCAACTTTAAGAAGTAAATAGTTACAGAATAAATGAAATTTATTATTAAAGATATAAGTACAACAGAAATAAAAAAAAAAAAATTAAGCTTTAGCTTCGCCAGACTCGTTGTTGCTGGATCCATCAGCAACGCCGTCGATAGCTGGCATTGGCTCTTCTTGTTTTTGTTGGATGTGGGAACTTCTGATTGGTTCCAAAACGTATGGGTTGGTTTCTGGGTCTTCGTCGGCGTAGTACGCGTATTCACCAATTTGGGCCAAGTCGGTACCCAAAGCTTCTTCGTCTTCGTGAAGTCTGATTCTCAAGAATGGGACTCTGTCCAAGGCCAACAAGATGATGGAGGTGACAACAAAGGACCAGGCGGCAACAGAGACACTGGCAGCCAATTGGTAGCCGAGTTGCTTCCAGTGGTGGTTCATCCAACCACCGTCAATCTCGGTACCATCAATCATGGCAACGTAGTCGGCAGCAAATAACCCAGTCATAAAGTTACCAACGAAACCACCAACACCGTGCAATGCCCAGACATCCATACCGTCGTCGATTTGCAACAAGTCCTTCAAGTCAACGGCAAAGTTACAGATGATGGCAGGAACAATACCGAAAATGATCGACGTGTAAACTGGAACGTAACCGGCGGCAGGGGTGATACCAACAAGACCAGCAATGGCACCCATACACAAACCGACCGTGGACCATTTACCACCAGTTCTGAAATAGTCGACAAACATCCAGGTCAAACCACCAGTGGCAGCAGCAAGGTTGGTGTTGACACAGGCGTACCAGGAACGCATGGAAGAGTTACCGGTGGAGCCACCGTTGAAACCGTACCAGCCAAACCAAAGGAAGACGGTACCCAAAACGATGGAGGAGACAGAGTGTGGCTTGTACTTTGGAACCTTGCCCTTGGCAACTGGGTCGTTTCTCTTACCCAACCAGAGAGAATAAGCCAAAGCGGCAAATCCAGAGTTTTCGTGGACTGGACCACCACCAGCAAAGTCCAAGGAACCCAAGTTGACCAACCAACCGTTACCACCCCATGTCCAGTAGGCAATTGGGCAGTAGACAACGGTCAACCAGATGAACAAAAACACCATCATTGGGCCCAATCTGGCACGCTCACAACCGGCACCAGCCATCAAAATCGCTGTCACGGCAGCAAACATTCCTTGGTACAAGCAGAACAAGATATCTGGCAAAGTGGAAACGATAGATGGAGCACCCAAGACGTTCTTGAGACAGAAGTTTTGCAAGGTGCCCAAAAACACGGACCCGTTATGGGCAAACACCAAGGAGTACCCCCACCAGAACCACTGGAAGGCAGCGACACATGCGGCCATCAAGGCAGCCCACATCAAGGACAACGCGTGCTTCTTACGCGAGATACCCGAGTACAAGAGACCAACCCCAGGGATCATGATCCACACCAACACACTTGCGGTACCGATCCAGACCATGTCGGCACGGTCAAATTGCTCGTTCAAGTCGACCTGGAAGACGTCACCTCCAGTTCCTGTTTCTGTAAAATTTGACATAATGATTGTAGAATTTGTTGAATAGAAAGAAAGAAAGGCAGGGAAAACAAAAAAAGCAAAAACTTGAACAGGATCAGCGCTGGTGTTTATATATGCATGTCTCGACTGCCGTTTGGCGTTTTGCATTTTTGCTGTTTTTGTCTTTTCAATTTTAGCTATCTGCAAAGGTTGGGTTTGGGGATCGTCAGTGTAGCCTCGTAATGGAGGTTGGTTATCATCCAATAAGATTCTTTTGTGATTAGCCTCAGATAATCACAGAACGCAAACACCAAGAAAAAAAAATTACCATGCAGTTGCCAAACACAAAGACAACAGAAAAATTGAAAAATTAAGAGATAAGCTATGTGCAGGAAACCACCAAGATCGCCGGTATAGGAGCCAATGAGATTCACACTCAAACAGGTGAAATTTCTTGGGGAGACCACACACATCGCGAGCACAGATCCCTAGAAGATTCTCTTACACATTTTACAGTACGCGTAAAAGCTTAACCAAACGACAGTAGACGGATGGCTCAGCTACATTGTCCTTCCTGCACATGCCGTGGGATAATCTGACATGCACGTCATTTAAAATGAGAGAGCTGGTAACGAAATGCCCCACGTCTGCTGTGTGAGTCGATCGTTGCATCCCTGTTGGTTCGTACATGCTCTGCGTGGGCTTCCATTGGCTGATTGTGGTTATCAGACGACTACCAAGAATATTACAAGACAATGATAGGGTTTTTCTGTTTCATGCTCTCCGCATCCCCATTATCCACACACACACAGAGGTTTGTAATCTCTTATTTATCATTGTCACTTTTTGCACCCATCACACAAGTATTTTTTTTTTCTTAGGCGGGCACGTGACACAAACGACAATCGGCAAGAATTCCAGAAGCGTGCATCTCGGGCGAAAAAAAATAAACCATCACCAAAAAAACCTTAAGTGCGAGAAATTCCCAGTCAATCCGAGAACGCCAATGGGGGGTGAGTGAGCGGACTCGAAAGGAAAAAAAAAAAACACATACACCTAGCATGGCGAAATGAACATCCTTGACAAGCAATTTTTTGGGCAACAATGTCAGACCAGGACTTTAACTACGCAACTACAATATTAACATCCAAGACGCCGGCGCAGGCGGCAGCTATCATCCCCAATGTGCTCACCGGGTCCACAGGTGTAAACAAAGATTTGATTGCTTGGTTCAAACAATACAGTACCACGTTGGACAGGTACAATCAAGGCTTGCAGGAATTGATTGACGAGGCAAACAAGATTTCCCAGCGCAGTAGTGTGGGGTTCAACAACTTCCCTCGCAACTGGAACTGCTTGCTCAATGCCATCAAAACAGAGCACGACAACAACGAGGTTGTCAACAAAAACATCAAGTTGGAGGTGATCAACCCGTTGAGACAATTGATAGAGAAGGACGTGAGGGTGTCGGAATTGGTCGTCAATGGCCAGGAGCTCCAGGAAATAAGCAGTCATTTGGACCGTGACGGGGAAATGCAATGGAATTACAAGGCCCCCCAGACCTTCCAGAACTTGGAGGATTTCAAGAAGTTGGAGATCCAGTTGATGTTTGACGTTATTTTGAATTTCTTCCAGATAAACAACGGGAAGTTGACGTCCGACTTGAAGAATAACGAAAACTCGACGAATTACTTGTTGGGGAGCTTCAAATTTGATACGGAGATGCAGAACCAGTTGAATTACTTGGTGTCGACCCAGTTTGTCATCCCGTCACACAATGGGGGTGCAGGTGCGGCGGCTCCACCAAGTCAACCGCCAAAGAGCAGACGTTTGAGCTCGTTTGGTAGATCCTCTACTGCGTCGTCCACCACGGCTGAGTCGCCAAAGAAACCATCAAAACTCAAGTCCAGGGTAGGGTCCATTTTCGGCAGGAAAAAGAAGAAGGATAAATTTGCCGGCGGAGAAACTATACCCGAGGATGGCTCGGCTTCTGAAGTCTCGTTGCCTGCTACCAGGACAAGAACCTCTTCGTTGTTATCACGTAATGCCTCCACCAGGAGGTCGTTTGTTCCTGCACCTCAACCTACCGAAGAGAGGGACAGCCATCCATACCAGAGGCAAGTTGAAGAACCAGTCCCTCAACCGCTGACGCCACCAATTGAACCAAAGAGAGACCAATTGCCTCCAAAGCCATTGCCACAACCAGTCGAGTCTCCGAACGTGGTCAAGTATAATGACTCAGACGACTCGTCGACTGAAGAGCGCCGAGATTCGTTGCTCAAGAAGCACGACTTGGAGACCCCGCCAGTGTCGTCCCCGTTCAACTCTCAAATCCCTGTGCCAGCCTCGGTGCTCCCTGGATCGAGACACAGCAGTGATGGCATCTATTCGTTTGAAGCCGGCGACGACGCCAAACCAATTGCCGCCACTCCAAGGACCGAACAAAACGGGTTCAACTACCCATTGCCAGACCCCAACTTGTCCCCAGAAAAGACCCTTGCTCCTCCACCCCCTCCTTCAAGAAAAGTGATACACCACGAGGAGCCATCAGTGAGAGACTCGGCTGTGTTCCACAACTTGCCGTCGGCCACTGCATCGGGCAGAGATTCCGTTATTGCTCCACTTGCTAGCCAGGACACGGGCCAAGCCCTTTTGAAGAACGACTTTAAGCACCAGAACTTGGCTGCTACTTCCGGGTTGAGTTCGTCCATTGCTGAAGTGATCAATGTGAGCTTTAAAGACGGCCAATTGCAGAAATCTCAAGTTGTGGGTGAGATTGCGTTTAACTACAATGGTGCTCCATCTGATCCGCTCTTGGTCAACATCCCCAACAAGTTTGACAAAGTGCTTGTCAACAAGACGTTTATTGATGACTTGGGCAACGGCAACTACAGCATCAACCCGGGGGCAATCACCGCCAAGACGCTAGGTGCGTTGAAATACCTCATTAAACCCGATGATGTGCCAATAATAATCCAACAGATCTGGAAGTTTGAGCCGCACCAGTCGAGTTTGATGATTAGTATCCGTTCCACGACCCCATTGACGTTGGAGAACTTTGTGGTGTCGGTGGCATTGAACAAGGACGTACAGGCCACTTCAGCCTCGTCAAAACCACAAGGTACATTCAACGAGGAGAAGAACAGAATCACCTGGAGGTACGACCACCCGCTCAACTTGAACGGCGAGGAAAGACTCATTGCTAGGTTCATGACCAATGGTCTTGGTTCAGAGCACGAGTCTGGGGTGCAAATCAAGTTCCAAGTCAAGGACCCCGCGCTCAAGTATGCCAGCATCTATGCTGCGGGCCAAGAGATTCCTACATTTAGAAGTATAGTTTCTGGAAGCTACAGTGGACATTCGTAATACAAGTGTGTGTGTGTATTTTATTCATCTTTGCCCTTCTTTTCTTCAGGAGTCAACTCGTTGTAGGCGGTTTGCAAGTTTGCAACTTGTTTCTTGAGCGTGTCGATATCCTGCTGCTTCAACTCAATCAATTGCTTCAACTTCTCAACCTCGGTGGCGTCGTCAACCTTGAGGGGCTTGTTCTCGCGGAAAAGCTTCTCTTTGACGACCATTTTTCTGACAATGGTGACGACGGTGCCGATTGCCACCTGCAAGTACAAGATGGCTCCGCTCAAGTAAAGGTTTCTCTGGGAGTAGAACTTGCTGGCCAATCTGTCGTAGTCAAAGTGTGGGTAGCTTGGGTTGGTTTCCGCATCGGCATACTTCTTTAATCGCTGCATACAATCCAAGAGCTGCAACCCCATCAACACAATTGAAAAGACCACGCCGACCCTGAAATTCTGGTTCTTTTGCAAGATAAACGTGACGTCGACAATCTTCTGGCGGACGACGTATGGCAATGGCAAGACCAAGGTGAGCAAGATCACCATCTGGCCAACTAAGGTGCAGAACACCAATGACATTTGGAGGGACATGGCTGTTGTGGTGGTGGAGGTGAGGAAGAAGAAAAAGAAAAAGGACGAAGAAGAAGAAGAAAAAAAAAAAAGTGGCGAAGGGGAGCCCCCAGACAGCCAGCGTCAAAAGAGAATGCGGGAATGTGATTGATACCGAGGGGGTGGAGGACAAAAAGAGATTGCGCGTTCTCGTGGTGGGCATGCCCGATGGAGGTTGCATCTCTGGAAGGGAAGTTCGTTCCTTGAGCCCGCTATATAGGATCTTTGATCTCCGCGTGTGTGTGAAAAATTCCCTCTCGTTCACTCTTTTCTTCTGCAGACCATGATTGGCAAAGTGCAACCATACTCGATTAAGAACTTGCCGCCGTTGCTTATCGGCGGTGCTGTGTTCAACTACCAGTACTGTTCTGATCCCGACTCGCTCCCTGTGCCGGAGTTGATTGAAAAGGCGTTCCAGAGAGGGTTGAATGCGCTCGACACCTCGCCGTATTATGGACCTTCCGAAGAGATTATTGGTGAGGCATTGAAGAAGGTGTCGTTCCCCCGTGAGACGTACTATATTTGTACGAAAGCTGGCAGGATCAAGTTGGATGAGTTTGACTATTCTCGGCAGAATGTGCGTCGTTCAGTTGAGAGATCGTTGGAGCGCTTGAACACTGGTTATCTTGACTTGGTCTACATGCACGATATAGAGTTTGTTGAGCCAGATGAGATTATGGGAGCCCTTAGGGAATTGAAGTTGATGAAAGAGGAAGGGTTGATTAGAAACTTTGGTATTTCTGGGTACCCAGTGAGGTTTTTGTACGAGATTGCCCTCAGATGCAAGGAGGAGATTGGGCCATTGGACGCTATCTTGTCGTACTGTAACGGGTGCATCCAAAACACCTTGTTGTTTGAGTATTATGACAAGTTTATCAACGAGTGTGGTGTGCAAATGTTGCTCAACGGGTCCATCCTTTCCATGTCGATGTTGAGATCGGGCAAGACGCACGATTTCCACCCAGGTTCTCCAGAGCTAAAGGCGAAGGTTGACGAGGTGGCTCAAGAATTGAAGAAACAAGGCGTGGAGTTGGCGGAGTTGGCCACCAGGTTTGCTATCCGAGAATGGTTGTTGAAGTACAAGTCGAGTATTGTCTTGGGGGTTTCGAACATCGACGAGCTTGACGCTGCCATCAAGTCGTACACGGACGTTAAGGACAACGCCGTAGACGACGACAAACTCGTCAAGTACTTTCAAGAATCCTTGGGCGACCACATGAATGAAACATGGCCCAGCGGTAAGCACTGAGAATATACAAAAAAAAAAAAAAAAAAGTTAGACAGAAAAATTCGAAACGCGTTCACGTAGTTCTTTCTTTACCTATCAACCACCAAATGGCATACAGAAGATCGGCCCCAGCCGCTGCGGCCCAGTCGTCGTCCAATGAGATCGAGATAGAATTGGATCAAAAGAAGCGTGTGACTGTGCGTAAATTCAACAATGTCAACTTGGTAGACATCAGAGAGTTTTATGTGGACAAGGACGGGGTGAAGAGACCTGGCAAGAAGGGGATTTCCTTAACTGAAGACGCATATTATAAGTTATTAGAGGCTACAAACAAGATACAGAACGCATTGGACGAATTGAACGGCGGTCCGCTGAGGAAGAAGGCTAAGGTTGAGCCAAGGGAAGAGAAGAAACGCGAAGTCAAGCCTAAGGAGAGGGAGCCGGAGCCAGAGCAGGAGCCAGAGCAAGAGGAAGAAGAGGAAATCAGCGATGCTGACGAGGATTAAAGACGGTCTATATCCAATACACAGCCATTCTAGGAATCCCATTGCGCGGTATGCGCAAAGTATGTAGTAAAAAAATTTTCTCTCTCTCTCTCTGTCGCCTTAGATTGCTGCCCGCCCAACACTCTCGCCGCATTGGGAGAGGGGGTCACTCATGAGCATGCCATTATCAGCCACTACGATTGCTGTACGAAAGAAAAAAAAAAAAATCCCGCTGTTTCATCCTGATCGGCCTTGATTGTGCTATAAATTCCTGTTGATCTCCCTCTTCCCACCCACCGTTTCATGACTCCACCACAGCATCGAGGAACAATCTGTCACGACCAACTGAAAACTTAAGCAGCGAAAAAGAAAGAAAACACAAGAACCTGCTTTGCAACTATGGGTAAATTCAAGAAACGTATGACATTTCCTGTTACAAGCTACGTCCCGGAAGACGAACGATCCCAGGCGTCCTCGTCGTCTACCAACTTGAACAACCACAGCAAGGGTAGCTCAAACTCGTTGGATCACTTGGTGAACTCGGGCGCTTTGATAGACCACCGGAACTCGAGGGATTTGGCACACTTCCATTCCTCCCCAGCAAAGACAAGACGCAGATCGAGCAGCTACTTCCAGCCGCAGATTCGCCAGGGCGAGCCTATTTTGCCATTGACGAATAAGAACTTGCAGACGTTGTTGAGAAAGTCTTCGCGCAGTGACGATCCAGTTTCGCCAACGGCGGTAACAGTGGACATGGATCAGTTTGCCAACGAGCAAAGACAGCTTGCGTCGTCAAATCCCTGGCGGGAGCAGTTTGATGATGGGGATAACGAAGGGTACTCGATTTCTGAGTTTGGGGAGTCGAACCCGTCGTCGGAACATTCAAGCGACTCGACTTCGTTGGACGATGTGTGTTTCCAGGATTTCAGAGAGGATGTCAAGACGACCAACTCCTGGCCAGACTTGGAGGTGATGGCTGAGTTTATCAAGGAAGAGATGGAGGAGTTTCACGAGGAGGAGGAAGCGGTTGTTAATTTTGGGAGCGATATTGTGCACAATGAAGATGCCACAGAGGAGACTCCGTTGATCGACAGTTTCAAGGTGAATGAGGTGGAGTCGTTGGATCTGTTGAACAAGTCGTTTAGGATTAGACCAACGCCTATCCAGCCATGGGAGCTGTCCAAGGAAGTCATCCCGCCGATATTGAAAGAGAACAAGGGGCAGGACGGAAAGGAAATCTATCGATTCACATACTTTCGCGAGGAGTTGTCCAAGACCATCCACGCTCCGACATTGCTGGGGTTGATTGAAGACAAGTCCAAGGTTCTCGAGAGTCTTGAAGACTTGTTCCCCACGACAGAGTCTAAGCCACCATCCGTGCACATGAAAATGGACTCCATTTCGTCCACCAATTTAGCCCCCTTGACAAAATCCCGCCCTGAAACGCCGCGTCCGGGCTCATCGATCAACGAGACCAACGACAGACGAGAACCGTTCTGGCTCGATGTGCTAGACCCTACAGAAGAGGAGATGAAGGTTCTCTCCAAGACGTTTGGTATCCACCCTTTGACCACCGAGGATATCTTTCTCGGGGAGGCAAGAGAGAAAGTTGAACTATTTAAGTCATACTACTTTGTTTGTTTCACGTCGTTTGATGTTGTTTATGAGAAGAGACGGCAGCGTGCCAAGGAACAGGAGAAGAAGCTCAACAAGTTGCAGGAGATGCACGATGGTGCGTCTGACCGCGGCAGTATTTTTGAGTCGAGATCGCCATTCAGGTTGTTGAGGAACTTGTTCCATGGCAAGAGGAAGCTGTCGTCGTTTATGGAGAAACAGTCGAGCACGTCGGTAAAGTCACACGGGAAGAAGATTAGGGAAGGCGAGTTGCTGCCATTGAACATGTACATTATTGTGTTCAAGACGGGTGTTATCACCTTCCATTTCTCGCCCACACCACACCCAATCAATGTCAGAAGACGTGCGAGAATGTTGAAGGACTATCTTGCCGTGACTTCGGACTGGATATGTTATGCATTGATTGATGATATCACAGATTCGTTCGCCCCCATGATTGAGACGATCGAAACGGAAGTCAATGCCATTGAGGACGCCATTTTGAAGATGCATTCTGGGGACTCGGACTCGGACGACGATAGCGACGATGATACGGCTCCGCATGAGACTTTCCCGATCTGGCGCAAGCGCTCCAAGTCCATGGTCGACAACCAATCAGGACCCAAGCTCACCAAGTCGGTGTCCAGCTCCAGTGGATCGCGCTCGACGAAGATTCTTGCATGGCGAAGAAAGGGCGATATGTTGAGAAGAATTGGGGAGTGCCGAAAGAGAGTTATGCTGGTTATGCGTTTGCTTTCTGCCAAGGCGGATGTCATCAAAGCGTTCAGCAAACGGTTCAACGATTTAGAAGGCGCGCAGCTGGAGATTGGCATGTACTTGGGCGATATCCAGGACCATATCGTCACCATGTTGCTGGCGCTCGGACACTATGAGAAACTCTTGGCTAGGTTCCATTCCAATTACTTGGCGCAGATCAACATCGATATGACAAAGGTTAATAACGACACCAATGACGTTTTGGGGAAGATTACGATTTTAGGTACGATTGTTTTGCCGATAAACGTGGTGACCGGGTTGTGGGGTATGAACTGTATCGTTCCCGGGCAGGACTATGACGGGTTGGCGTGGTTTTGGGGTATTGTTTCGTGTATGATTTTATTTAGCATTTTGGCGTTCAACTACGCTCGAAGAGTTACAGGTTTGTAATATATACTACACTTCAACTACGTAGTTACCGGGTACTAATCCTATCGCACCGGCGTACTTGCCACAGTTATCTCCGAGCTCACACACAAACCAGTTGTCTTCTTGCTTGTGGAGGATGTTCATCTTCCAGCCTTTCTTGAAGCCTAGCTCGCCTTCTTGTTGCGGCTTGAAGGAGTACCTGGCGACGGCGGTGGCTACGCGGGGCTCGTACGGTCTAGCGACCTCGGTGTGGTCGTCGATGGTGTCGACATTGCGGAGAGACCGTCTAAACAGGTTGACATCGCCGTCGCCTCCAGAGTTGAGATCTTCGAGCGCTTGTGCAATGAAATCTATGGAAAAGTCTGATGCGATGGGGACTTTGGCCGGGGGTTTGGTCGGGGAGGACGAAGACGAAGCTTTGGTGGCTGTGGACGCCCTTCGACTGATTCGTTCTTGTATTTCATTGATCTCCTTTTCTCTTCTTCGTGGGAATGTCCACGAGCTGTAGTCAGAGGAGCCGTTGCTGGATCCGCCAGCCTTGGAGAAGACATCCGCGGGGTTGGATTCGTCGTCAGAGGCGGGTTTCTTGGAGGGTGGTGGGAAGTGTGTTGCTGATTGTGGATGTGGTCTTTGAAGGGGTTGTCTTTGGGTATCTGCTGGAGGGGGTGGTCGTCGTGTGGGTTGGATGGTAGGCTCTGGCGATGCAAAGTTCAGCACGGTGTACCCAATAGGTTGCTCTTCACGGCCGGTCATGTAATCGACAAACTCTGGGTCGTCGTAGATCTTATTGCCCGTACCATAATTCCGGCTGAACTCTTCAATGTCACTTTGGGGTTGGATGGGCGCCAATGATTGTCTAGCCAAGTCGACAGCCTGATCTTGGTCCACACACAATGTCGCCACGTTGTTGCAGTAGTCAAAACAGTTAATCTTGATGACGTTGATTCTTTCAATCTCGAGCTTGTAGAAGTCATTCAAGGATATACTCCAGTCGCGTTTGTATATGTCGTTGATTTCCTTGAAATTGACCAATGCAATCTGGTAGTTTTGTCTCGTCGTGGCCACCTGGGCATTGATTCGGTTAAACTTTACCTGGTTCTTGTCCAATTCTCTGCCCCAAGTTGTCTGTAACAGAAGTCGGAGCGATTTCAACTGGTTGCACTCGTCGTGGAACTTGGTCTTGTAGTGGTCCAAGTCTTTCAATGCCTGCTGTCGCTTGAGGAGCACTTTTCCCATGTGGTGCTCCAACCTGCGCACACGCTGGGAGTAGAGCTGTAGGAAGGTCTGGAGTTTCTCCAAGTTGACACGGCTGACTGTTTTGATGAACTTGTGGTTGTTGTCAATCATTGTTTGGTTTTCTGTTTCTAGTTTCTCGAGACCGACCTTGGTTCTGCCTGTCTCGTGGCTGCCTAGTGGGTACTTGTGCTGGAGCTTCTCTAGCTTGCGTGTGTACTCTTTCTCGATGCTGACCTTCTCCTCGTAGAACTTTGTGATTTCGGTCAATGTGTTGACGGAGTCCTTGATTCGGGAGGTGATGATGTCGAAACTCTTATCCGGGGAGCTCCCCCAGAAATTGTTGACGAACTTGGACGTGGTTGTGGGCTGTGGTTGAGGCACTCGCATGGCTAATGAAGAAAGGAATAGGAACAAAGATATTGTGGATTTTGTTTGAAGGAAAGAAATTTACGGTCGATGGACGGTACGCAAAATAAATAACAATCGTGATTCCGCATTGGGCAAAAATGTAAACACAGGAAAAAAATTAGACATGTGAAGGATGTGGAGGGGGAGGGTAGGGATGTGAATGACAAACACAGGCAGAGATGGTAGACAGGTGAATGAGAAGAGTGGGAGTTTGTGAGTTTGGTCAAGATTTGGTGGGAAATTAAGAGTAAAACGCGATGCAGGGTGAAGATGGAGTTTTCGCTCACATATTCTTGCTTTGTCAGAGCAAACGATGAGGTTCAGCGAGGATCTACAGGCGAGAGGAAGAAGTGATATAGGGTTCTTGTACACCAATGTTGCCAGCTTTGGTGACAGCAAAACTTGACAGGTGTTGAGCAAGAAAAACACGACTGCGCTAAAAGATTGACAAGGGCTCAATCTGATCGCGCTTGTCAGTGCGTTTAGTCAAACATTTTCTTTCTGAGCAAGTCTCACTAGCGAGTTCATCTCTCGAATAATGCTTAATATTAACAGCTCGTGGAACCATTGCATTGCCAGCAAACCTGCAACCAAAGTAGTCAAAGTCGTCAAACAACACCTTAAACACTTATCACGAATGTAATAGTGAAGCGTCTGAGCTCAATCATACCCTCTGGATGATTCACAGTTCGGAAGCGATTCACTTGGGATGAGAGAATTCCTCTTGCTAGAATCGATTCAATAACAATTAAAACACTTATAATCTCTTGTAAACACTTACTTAACAAAATATATAAAAACAATAAACTAAGGGAAATTAGCCTCATATTTATAGACCAATTTCTCTGACATTGTTAGTCACATTCGATACCATTCATCCTCTCTGTGTCGTGCGATACTCAATTCTAGAATGTGCGTATTCGCACTTAAGTTGTATCGCCAGCGACAGCGCTCTCGTTCAAGAACTAAAGATGTAGGACGCCAAAGGAGATAATCTATGAATCATGAAGCACGGAGAAGTTGGATAAGTGATAGCACGATGACGAAGTGGCTATTGACAGCCAGGGGATAGTCCGAGTAAGAAGCGACAGGATCAAAGACCGAAGAAATGATGCAGTGAACACGGGCACCCCAACATAATTCACCAACCGACCAGCGAAGTGAGCACGGCCAACTTGAGAATGAATGTCCCAATGAGTAAGGAGACGGGGACTCGACAGCAATTTGACAGATCCCGGCAGAATGAAGTTTCTGAGAGACATGCAAGACCCTCCAAACCAAGAGAAAGTAGCCGTTTCCATAATAATAGAACATGGAAAAAAGGTCCTCATGCGCATACTTAAGAAAAAAGATTTGTTAGCGAGGTCCTCATG